>NW_007362506.1:172102-183985 GCF_000346735.1 Prunus mume
AAACCGTCATCTTTACATATAATAGACGACATTTTTTTTATAAAAATCGTCATCTTTACATACAATAGACGACCCTTTTAAAAAAAAAACCGTCATCTTTACATATAATAGATGACCATTTTTAAAAAAACCGTCGTCTTTACATATAATATATGACCATTTTTTATAAAAATCGTCATCTTTACATACAATAGACGACCCTTTCAAAAAAAGGTCATCTTTACTTCACAATAGACGACCCTTTTAAAAAAAAAACCGTCATCTGTACATATAATAGATGACCATTTTTAAAAAAACCGTCATCTTTACATATAATAGACGACCCTTTTTTTATAAAAATCGTCATCTTTACATACAATAGACATCTACATATGATCAAATATATGTGGTATGTAATGGGCGTTAATTAATGAATAGACCACGCATAAATTCATACTTTGTTCCAACATTGGATTACAATTTAGGTGTGTGTTTGTTTGTGCAAATAATCTTGCGGGCAAATATTCGCTTCTAGATTCTTCGCCCTTTGATCTTCCATCTCTCTCTTCCTCAATTCATGTAAAAAAGGCCGGAGTAAATAGACCACATCCGGGGGGTGTTGGCCAAAGACCCTCCGATGCCTAAGTTAGTTCAATTGAATCTAGGTCAAACAATAGCTAAAAAAGAGTACGGAGATTTCTCTAGGGTGAGAACTGAGTGGCTGGAGCCTTATGGAGAAACTATGGAGAGATGAGAGCAATATGGGCGGCGGTAATGGAGTTGCCACTGGCTAGGAGAGAGAAGGGAGAAAGATCTCGGGTATTTTTGCAGGGTTTTAAAGCTAGGTTTAGAGTTACCTTGAATGATGAATGATAGGAGCCTTGGAGGTTAGGGTTTCATAGAGAATAAAACTCTTATTAGAAAGGAGTTTATTCTTTCCCCAAATTATAGAGATTGAGTCCATTAAGCCTTTTCCAACCCATGAGGGGCTAAACCCAAATTTGCCCCTCCAAAAAGTAACTATTTGGGTTTTGCCCGAACTCAAATCATTTTTCTCCCAACCCTCCGGATTCAAATTTTAAGTCCGCAACTTTATTAAATTGTTTAAGAATGGTTTAAGTCTTTTTTTTTTTAATGGATAACTTTTCTTCATTTAATCTTTTTAAATAACATCATAATTTAATTTTTTGAACAATTTGACCTAAAAAAAATTGAAATTCCATAAATTTAATTTTATTCCAAAAGTAAACACACAACATTAAAAAAAAACACAACATAATTGAAACACAAAATGAGGATTGAAACAATTGTCGACCTCATTCACCATCTCCAAAGCTCCTCCAAAGGTGATTGATCAAATCATGTCGAAGACTCTGATGCATATGTGGAGATCGAACTCTATTATGGCGAATCATGTAATTAGAGAGAGTCTGATATCTTGGTGGTACTCATATGTAATGCTTGGCTCTAGCTCATATTGTCTTGCTCTGGCCCTCCTAGATCATTGTAAACACATATCCTCATCATTAGATTCCTCTTCAACATATTCGTTCTCATCCTCCACAATCATGTTGTGTAAAATTATACACGTCATCATGATTGAGTGGAGGTTATCCTTGCACCACATATGTGTAGGGCCCCAAACAATAGCCGATCGAGCCTGTAGTATTCCAAATGCTCTTTCAACATCCTTCATGTACGCTTCTTGCATTTGTGCAAAAAGCCTCTTTTTTGGGTTATCAGGAGAAGATATGGTCTTCACCAAAGTAGCCCAATGGGGGTAGATCACATTTGCCAAATAGTAGCCCAAATGGTATTGATTTCCATTGACAATATATTCAATGTGAGGAGCCACTCCATGTACCATATCATTGAACAATGGAGAACGAGCTAAAATGTTGATATCATTGTTGGATCCAATGGCTCCAAAAAAGGCATGCCATATCCATGTGTCATACGAGGCCATGGCCTCTAGCACAACAGTGGGTTTTATTTTGTGACCGGTAAACTAGCCTGCCCAAGAAGATAGGCAATTCTTCCATTCCCAGTGCATGCAATCAAGACTTCCTAACATGCATGGGAAGCCTCGACTACTTGCCTTGTGCAATAACTTATAAAGGTCAACTAGATTTGGAGACCTGAGGTATCATTGGCCATACACTGCTTCAACAGTGCAACAAAACTTAAGGAGTAACTCAAGAGCTGTGCTTTCACCCAATCTACAGTACTCGTCGGTCGCGTCAGCTGAGTATCTCCATGCGAGCATTGTTGTGAATTTTAGACAACCTGAAAAATGGAGATTATAAAGATTAGTCTAAACACAAATTATACTCGCAAGTGCACAAGGTCAATCATAATATAGTATGGCAAACACGAGGTCATTCCCACGAGGATTGAGTTCAACTACCAACTCGTCTAACCTAATTTACTTCACACAATACTTTAACTACTCTAATTATATAAATAAGAAATTAAACACGTAGCACACTCACATAAACACAAAAGGGGTTTTTGAAAGAATGATTTAATCACCAACGAAATTAAAAGACATAGCAAGTAGGAAGTCACGAAACACAAGAATGAGAAATTCAAATTGATAGAATCACTAGGACAATGAATTCACCACTAGTAATCCGATCTAGCCTCTTATTCACCTACCCATTAACTAACCATTTGATGTCGCCGCTTAGTTTTCTTTTTTCATGAATTACCTATGGTATTTAGGTTAACTCGTATATTCCTACAAGCAATTCTTCTATGTTATTTAGGTCAGATATCAACACATAGAAATTCATTAAGATCAATGAAAACCTTGAACATGCATGTAAACCCTAGGAGTATGGTATTTACCCTAGACGAATTACAAATCCTAATCACAAGAAGCAAGCCTCAAATTAAGTATGGTATTTACTCTAATTTGCATCCGATTATTTCAATTAAAAGTCTAGATGGTGATCAAGCATCAAGATAAGCAACCAAGTTATTAAGCACAGTGATTAAGAATCCAACATCAAACGGCAATCAATAGATAGGTAAAATAAGAAAACTAGATTATCATACTAGGGCTACATCATGCCCTAG
Organism: Prunus mume; assembly: GCF_000346735.1. Next base: position 175,163 of record NW_007362506.1, read on the forward strand.
CAAAAGAAGATTAGTTACACATAATCAAAGAATTCGACATAAACAAAAACATAAGGAAGAAACAATAAAACTTAGCCAATTGCGGTACTCTTCTGGCGTCTCCAATTTCTCCTAGTCTTTTTGTGTCTCCCAAGGGAGTTGTTTCTCATGCTTAAATAAAACACCCCATGTCTATTATTACCCTAGCTGGGCTTTTACAGCAGCCCAAAAATAAAGAAAAACCTAAGTTAAACATAAATCCAAAATGAGTAAGTAATTGACTCATCTTCCTACTTGGATTGGGATAACACATCAGTTATTTTGCAGGCACGGTTGGAGTTGTTCCTCCTCTAAGAAAATTCGGCAAAAATATGTAAATTTTAGATTTTTGTCTTATCTTTCCAGCCATATATCACACACCTTGAGGAAAAATCAGGAAAGTCTTCAAATAGTCATTCTTCCACAGCAGCACAGTTTTGACAGGATTGCACCTTATGCTGACTTAACTTCAAAGACTGCTCTCATTGGCTGCTCCGAAAGATATTGATTAACTTTTGCTCAGGGGATAGCCCTTGTCGGTCAAGCCCCTTTTTTTTTTCTTTTTTTTTTTGGCTAAAGTATGGCTCGTGGTTGACAACATCATTCAAGATGCGGTAAAACAACTCTTTTCGCATTCCGAACCGCCTAGGAAAGTCAGTAGTACTAAAATGTGACCTTTTAATGAAGTAGTCAGACATGAGATTGCAATAGCGATCTTCCCTTTCACGGTTCTTGTACACACGACCGACTACCGACCCACCATGTTTGGCGACTTCATTCTCCAGTAAAGTATGGTGGACAATGGCTTCTATTACTCTCTGATGATGTTCTTCATCATCTGAATCATCATCAAACATAAAGGAAAAGATGACATTGCCACAGTTATCCATTGAAAACTTCAAATGATATGAAAAGTATGAGAATGAAGAAGATGATGTGCTTGAAATGATATCAAAAGTATGAGAATGAAAGAGATTGATGAAATTGACAAAGGAAAAATAAATTGAGAAATAGAAAAAATATTTTTGACAGATTAATTGAGAAATGAGTGAGTATTTATAGAGTTTGCCAAAAAGCAAATATCATATGACCAAAAATGGCCCAGGGCTCAATAAAGTAAACTAGGGCTGCACCAAAAAATAAAAATAAATAACCTCCCTAATTGAACAAGGCCATGTCACTGGTGGCACCGTTGACAGAATTTTTTTTATGTGGGGTGAATTTAAGTCGAATTATTTTCATTTGGGATCAAGAGAGCGACCATACATTTTCGTATCAAAATCTTGATATGAGTGGACTTATCTCAAAAGAGAACTCAAATAGTTAGTTTCAGGTCAACATTAAAGAAACATAACGTTCAACATCTAACCCATAAAATCAAGACAACAATCATCAAAATATCTAAATATTTAACAATAAAATTGAAACAAAAATGTTTCTGTTGAGCGAAATCAGAAGCCAAACACAAGTCTTCCATGACAAAAAAGGAGAGGTAACAAAAGTATAGAAGAGAGAAGAAGACGTAGCAAACACGAAGGGAGCAGAGGAATACTGTTAATAGTTCATACCCCTATGAGCCGAGCCCATCAAAAGAGAGATGTGGCTATGACACACCAGGTCACCTGCGTACCAATCAGTCGGAGGAGTATGATAGACCATAGACTGGGCCAGTGGTGTTTTTATGTCTACCCGATCACTTGGATATTGTTCTATTCACCATAAACGCGTGGATGACTAGCAAACTTCGCCCTTGTGATGAACAGACTTGACAAGCAAGGAGGGTCATTTAAATGCGTGTCCCATCCTCAACCAGGTGTCGCGTTACCCTTTCATCTCCAAGTGGACATGCTGGTGATGAAAAGGGATCATTTAATATACCTGCCATTCATATCCGCATGTCACTTCACTGCTTGACTCCTGTCAAGCAGCATGGTGATATGAAATAGAACATTAAATGTAATTCAGGAGAGGGGAAAAGATCTCTTCCAAAAATATCTTGACCTCTCCTTCTCTCTCCTATAAATACCCCTCACCTATCTCTAGACAAAGGTAATAAATAAACTCACTGTGGAAACCTATATCCATTTCTCTCTAGCTCAAGTTAGTTTCTGACTTAACCATCGAAGGGGTCTGAACTGTGATCAAACCCAATCCACCCTTATTCTGATATTGTTCCAAGTGTGCAGATCCTCCATAGGAAATTACTCATCTACGTGGCTACATACGAGCTCAAGCGTCAGCCCAGGGCCCAAGTCACTTGTACGAGAAGGATACGTGGTTTACAAATACGAGCTCAAGTTCATTCGAAACCCATGTTGCTACGTGGGTTTTCAAATCTAGCATATGATGGATTGGTATCCGAAATAAAAATATGAGTCTTAACGAGTCTGTGATCAACATAAGCCCACCAAACAACGGACTGGACCAATTTCAAATTTAATTGTATACTTGTCTAGTCCACGCCAACTCACCTAACATAGCCTAAGAATACTTCTATAACGTTTTAGTAGCTTTGGTCCTTAACTTAAATTGTGGTAAAAAGAAAAAGAAGTAGCAATACCGATACAGTTTACATTTAAGCCGTAAATGTGGTAATAATATTAGTCTTGGACATGATCTCATAGGATTGGAAAGGCACACAAATTTTGCAATGGTTTGCTCCAATTTAGAGATGAACACTGATCAATCCAAAGCGGAGGCTCCTTAATTTGTTGAGCTCCAGTCAATTACCTGTAAAAAATTTACAACTAATTAAGAGAGCAGGAAAACAACAGGGCATAATAGAAGAAACCAAGCATGAAAAAAGAGTCATCACCTGGTAAAATAGGTAGCCCATCCCGGGTAAGGATGTCGACCGAAGAAAATGAGGGTCGAACAACCCATTGTAGGGAGGATCGCAGTCTTTCTCCCGACCACCCAAGTTCAGTTTTGTGGTGATAACTGATTTCAGAGATGTGCTCAACCTTGGCATGATCCAAGCTTCCTTCTCCGCGTATTCGCTCTACGAGCTCATTAGGAACACTTACCAAACTCAAATTTTGGAGACATGTAAGGTGTTCGATTCCATTAGGCAATTGCTTTAACCCCATGCATTCAGTAATTACCAGTGTCTGTAATGCAGGCATCGCCCCCCTCTCTATGACGATCACATTCAACTGAGGAAAATCCATTAGGTACAATTCAGCAAGCTTTGGGAATCCTGTATGAAAGACCAATTGATTTCCGACGTATGCCTTGTTTAGCCGAAGTATGGCCAAATTAGGCAGAGCTTTGATGTGAGGAAGAAAATCTTCTGTTAATCTTGACCAATGCAATCTCAGTGCTGTAAGGTTTTGAAGAGAATGAAACCAAAGCGGAACCCTCTCTAATTTTCCAATTAGACCAAGTGCGTTGAGTACAGGAGGAGCTGACGGCAATGCATCCAAGCGTAGCACTTCATCCTCTGTACTTGTATGGACAAACAAGTGTTCAAGGAGTTTCATGCTTTCGATGGACTTGCACAAGTCCTTCTCATCGGCCTCTCTCACATTTGTTGAGCTCATTCTTGTGAGTTGGGTCAAGTATGCAAGTTGTTTGGTTAACCCGTCTTGTAATTCGATAGCGTCCAAAACTTGTAAGCTCTTTAGCTTACATATGTCCAGCGGTACTTGTGTGCCATCAAAGAAATAATAAGACCTAAAAAGATCTTCAAAATTGCAATGGTACATCAAAAGATGTCGTAAGTTATTTAACTTAACAGTCCCATCTGGAAGTGACCTAATTTTGGAATGCCTAATGTCCAGGGTTTCCAAATTATAAAGGTTTCCTATGTCCCTCGGAAGCTCTTTCACTTTTGTTCCTTTCAAGTTTAAATACTTCAAGTTAAAAAACTTCACTGTTTCATCTGGGAGTTGAACAATCGGGACATGTCTAAGATCCAAGACCTCTAACAGTTTGAAACCAGATGGCAATTTTTGAAATGAAGAAGAATCAGCCATCTTAGGAACAAAAATAAAGAATGTGCGAACCTTTGACATGTCTCCGTGTGGCTGTAGTTCTCCATAGTTTGCTTGCATTGATAAGCGATGGGGAGGTCTGTTATCATCCTTCATTCTTTGCTCATTATAGACGGTACAAAAGTTCTCAACTTTGGAAATTGAAAGAGCAAGTTCTCGTAAAAGGTCATGCATCTTGAACGCTTTTGCCCGTCCAAATGGTTCCCTCTTAACAACTTGTACCATGCATCGGCAAGTGAGCTCCGTTACATAGCCTTCGGCAATCTCTTCTGGCTTAGCCCCTGCAACTTGTTCCACAAATCCCTCAGCCATCAACAATCTAACAAGCCTATCACATTCAATCACGTAATCTTCTGGGAAAATGCCGAAATATAGGAAGCATAGCTTGAGTCGGTAAGGTAAGTCATTGAAGCTTAGCAACAAGATGCTCTTCACTACTTCAAGCAACGGGTTGTTACTTAGCTCACAACTCAAACGAGTGTTAAATTCCGTCCACTCAGTCGCAAGCCTTTTGGTTGACATGAGAGAGCCCAAAACCACTATTCCCAGAGGTAAGCCTTGGCATTTTCCAACAAGATCCCTAGCAACGGGTTCAAGCTCTGGTGGGCAACAATTATCAGGCCGGCTAGAGAAAGCTTTCCTGGAAAAGAGATCCCAAGCCTCATTCTCATTAAGAGGCTGAACGTGATGAACATGACATCCAGCCCCAAATGAGAAAGAAGCGATGTCTTCTCTCCGAGTTGTGAGCATGATCCGGCTTCCATGTGCTCCATCTGGAACTGCTACATGTATTTGCCTCCAAAGATTAATATCCCACACATCATCTAGCACAATCACATACCTCTTTGGCTGCAAATAGTTGACCAGAATTTCCACCATTTGTGTGTAGCTCATATTGCTCAAGTCTTGAGGAACATCTTCCCTTGCTGATGTAAAAAGTTCTGTTATCAAGACCCTTAAAAGATCTTCAATGTTGTAAGTTTTTGAGACAGTGATCCAAGCATAGCAATCAAACTTGACAGTTTGAGTGTTGAAGGTGTTTGCAACTAAGGTGGTCTTGCCAGAACCCCCCATACCAACCACAGAAATTACAGTCCTTTGAGGCTCTCCAGACAGCAACCATCCAACTAACTTCTCCTTAGCATCTTCGATTCCAACAAGTTCATCATCTTTAAAGAAAAGAGATAACTCACCGAAGATTTCGACTCGATTGGGATCGTAACCATGGGAATTAGTCATGGCATCAATACGATCAACACCATAAGGTTGGTTTCTTTCCTGAATGGCTCTGATTGTTTTGATGATGAGCTTCTGCAATTTGGTGGTGATCCGATGCCTTTCCCAAAAGTTCAACGGTAAGAAAATAGTTTGACGAAAGGCTCTTGTGAATGGATCCCAACTTCTCTGTTCATTTACGTGATATTTGAACTCGTCAATGATGTCTTCAACATCGATGGACAGGTCCCTCACATTTGCCACCCAGGTTTCCTCAATTTCACTGAGAGCTCCGTTTCTTTCGGCATCTTCCAAGAAGGCTTTCATGGTGAGCAACTCACTCCTGAGATGCTCAAGTTCATCACCAACTCCTCCTAACAGAGGCACTCTGCTTTCAAGAAATGAACCTATTTTGCCGATCAAAAGATCTACGCCAGCTGAAGCCATCTCCTTTCTTCTTTCTTTCACTCTCTGTACTTGACTGCAAATTCTTTGTGTGTAGGGTAATTCAAATGATCATCTTGTTTGTTTGATATATATAGTATTCACAACACTAGTGATTCTTCTTTGTGACCGAAAGTTGACAGTAATTAATTATATATGTGAAAGAAAATTCCTTCTTATACTTTTTTGTGCACAAATTTCTGTCAATTAGATGCTTACGATGCAGCCTGAAAAAGAAACGCGTGCAATGTGGTTTTCCATTCATCTTTATGACTATTGTTCTTAAAGTTATATTCTTTGCTTTACTTATTTTATTGCTTTACTTATCAGACTAAAAACTAGGAACTTTCCATGTATTTACTTAAGCGTAAGTGGCTTGTGGTTTTGTTGTTGTGAAAGGAATATCAATTTTATATCACAGCACGTTTGTGGACCAAAAGCAAAAGGTTCTCTCCATTTCATATCACTGTGTGCTCCTTTCTTTCATCGTCCTGCAAGAGGGTCTAAGCCAAGTGAAAAAGTGTCTTAGCTTGCAGACGTCTTGGTTCGAACATCTAAGAGCATCTTCAAGGGAGATGTCAAATACCAAATATCAAATTTAAATTTGATGGCTGATATGGCAATTTGACATCTTACACAACTTTACACTCTACCCGATATATCAAATTAAATTATTACTTTATTACATTTTAGTGTTGATTTATTTTTAATTAATAAGAAAAGAAAATAATAATAATAAAATATTCATTTGACATCTTGCTTTTGGGATGTCAAAAATAACATCTCAACCTCCAGCCTTCATTTCACATCAGCTTTGACATATCGGTTAGAGTGATGTGAGATGTTATTTTTAATTGTTAAATATCTATATGGCACGTTTGACACATCGGTTGAAAATGCTCTAAGTAGCGTGTGTCAAAACTTTCTTTCTTTTATGTTTTGTCGACAAGTTTCTTTAATCAAATATGAGTTCCCAGGTTCCCAACACAGTAATGGTGCCCCGTCCTCCATGGCAACCAGATTCGAAACCCAAGAAGTTTCTTTCCTCCAATGAAAAAAAATAAAAAAAATAAAAAAATAGGCATCTATTTGAGGGCAATTGGATGATTACAATGTTGCCATCCAGAAAGAAAAATGTTGACACTGACACTGTGTCAGCAATTATCAAATGGATAAGCACATTATCAGTGTCACTTGTTCTTTTGTTGTATTATTTATTTATAGAAGTCATTTTTTCTTTTTCTTTTTTTAATCTTTCGTAGCTGCTAAGTATTGTCCATTGCAAAGTCGATTTCGAATAGACAAGTATGAGAAAATAATGAAAAGATGATTCCAACTAAAAATAATGCAAGAACATTCAAATTTATGCCTCGAAACAATATGCTTAATGACAAACCTATCATTATTGCATTTCAATTTCTTGACTACTTGTAGGTAATCGTATTTTTATTGCGGGACACCTTGTGTGTTTACTACGAATTCTACTTCAACAATCCAAATCGTTTATATTTTAAGTTTTTATTTAAATATAAATCTTTTTAGGGGGCAATTGCATGCAATGGCGTAGCTAGAAATTCTCTTAAGGAGGATCAATATTATTAGACTGAGAAAGACTTGGTGAACATTAAGATAATATTTTTTATATGTTATAATTTAATGTCATCTTTTAAAATCATAATCGCATCGCACAATGAATTGAAGAAATAATTTGACATGAATCAAACCATAATGCATTGCTCAAAAGAGAGCTGAATAGCTAGTATTGGGAGATTTACTTGACTGATGACCGATTCAATAACAAAAATTATAAGAGAACTCAATAAATGAAAGAACAGAAAGATTGAAGTTAGAAATGAAAAAATGGAATAATAATGAAAGACATAATTAGGGGGGAAAGATCAATTAACTAAAGTGAGAAAGTTATAAGGGTACTTAAAAGAAACCCAAGAAAATCAAATATAACACATAACAAATGCATTTGTTGTATAATTTGGAGGAGGGTCAGCTGACCCTTGTGGGCCTTAGTTGGCTCCGCCATTAATTGCATGCTTACGTTGACGCCAGCAGAAAAAACAAGAAATATTTATTATATATTCATTCTTAGTATTAGTAATATAAATAAAAATTAAGAAACACATTGAATGTGATTTTCCATTCATCTTTATGACTATTGTTCTTAAAGTTATATTTCTTTGCTTTATTTTATTGCTTTACTTACCGGACTCTAAAAACTAGGAACTTTCCATGTATTTATCCTTTTCGTTTGAAACTTTTAGATAATTTTATTTAATTAAGCGTTTGTAGCGTGTGGTTTTATTGGTGTGAAAGGAATATCAATTTGGTATCATAGCACGTTTGTGGACCAAAAGCGAAAGGTTCTCTCAATTTCATATCAATGTGAGCTCCTTTTTTTTAGCGTATAAGAAGATCTAAGTCAAGTGGAAAATGCCTTAACTTGCAGTCTAATAATTTTGGTTCGAACTCCATGATATTTTGGTAGCGTCTGTTAAAACATTGTTACTTTTTATGTTTTGTCCACAAGCTTCTTTAATCAAATAGCATTTTTATGTTTTGTCCACAAGTTTCTTTAATCAAATAGCATCTATTTGAGGGCTATTAGATGATTACAATGTTGCCATCCAAAAAGAAAAATGTTGACAATGTGTGTCAGAAATTATCAGATTGAGAAGCACATTATCAATGTGACTATGTGTAACACCCCGACTCCAATTATTTCCTATTTTAATTTAATTAAGAGAAAATATTAATTTACTCTTGGGTTAAGGGTAATTTTGGTCAATTTCTTATCCGGGAAGATTTTGGGACCACGAGTGGTTTGGTTGCGTAGGTGGTACTGAGACGAAACCGTAGACAGGCGGTAGGCTTGAATCGGAGATTTAACAAAGTTTTGGCGATCAAAATATGTTCGGTGGCGGAACCGTAAATATTTCGAAGAGTTTGGTAAAAATCAGATTTTTCATTTTTACCTCACTCTCTCTCCTGCGTACACTCTCTCTCTTCCGTTTCTCTCTCCCCGATTCTCTCTTTCTCTCTCTTCGATTCTCTCAGTTCCGGCAACGGGAAGAGTCGGCACCGGTTCCGTTCGACTCGTCTCGAAGCCCCGATCACAACCCACCCCATTTCCCCGCCG
>NW_007362506.1:195150-268096 GCF_000346735.1 Prunus mume
ATTTAGGAGCTCCTAGAGGACTCCCTATTTTAGGAGGTGGATAGGGAGCATGGTTGGAGTTGCATTTTTACAATTCATCCCTAAAATTTGTCTAAGGAGGTGGTTTAGGGAGCCCATTGTGGATGCTCTTATATGGTTGGATTCAGAATAAAAAACTAAAGAACCCAACGAGAAACAAATGTCAAAATAATTTACAGAAATTCAGATAATTCAGTAAAAAGAACACTCAAATGTTCAAACAATAAACACAAGTGGCTCATAGTACATCTTGAGTACATATTGAATTATATAGTGACTAAGTTATTTGATTTCATACTTGGATGAATTAGACTATTGGATTTTTATATTTTACAAGGATAATTTGGTGTATTTGTTCAAGAACTTATGTTATGTGAAGTATTATAAATTGTATTTTTATTAGTATGTTTTTATTATATACCACCGGCGTATCGAATCAATCCGAACCGAATATTAGGTTAAACGATCCGAAGTCTACCGAAGTCTTTGGTTTGGTTAATGGAAGAGAAAATGGTCTACCGAAGTCTTTGGTTTGAATAACGGAAGAGTCTTCTACTGTTCCGAACCGATCCGTGCCCATGCCTACCACTGAGCCATGACGCAACCCACATGCAAGGAGGCCCCGCAGCTGCTATGTTGCAGATGTTGTTGCTCCAGGTGTTGCATGCTCTTGCAATAGTGTCTTTTTTTTTCTTCCAACAGTAACCCAAATCAACGATCCAAATTAAAATCCAAGTTATTTTAACGGTGAAAAAAAGATTCAAAGGCTGGAATTTAAATCCAACGGTCAAAATAATATTTAAAATGAATCTAAATTATATCCAACCCCAAAACTCTATAAATACACACCTATTTCTCAAATAAAATTATATTTGTGGAATTTCAATTTTTTTTAAGGTCAAATTGTTCAAAAAATTAAATTATGAAATTATTTAAAAAGATTAAATGAAGAAAAGTTATCCATGAAAAAAAAAAATTAGACTTCCATTCTTAAACAATTTAATAAAGTTGCGGATTTAAAATTTGAGTATGAATGGTCGGGAGAAAAAACGGTTTGAGTTTGGGCAAAACCTAAATAGTTATTTTTTGGAGGGGAAAAATTTGGGTTTAGAACCAAATGGATTGGATAAGGCTTAAAAGAGTCAAATTTAAAATGAATTTGGTCAAATTGTTTTCTTAAAAATTGATGATGTCATAAAAAAGATTATAACATCAATGATTAGATATGTATGTGAAGTCTTTGAAGTTAACTTCGTTATATGGAGATTTTTTATTTATTTTTTTATGACATTAGTAATTTTTAGATGGAAAATCAATGGAAGGGATTTTATAAAAACAATTTGAAATCTTGGAGAGAGTGTTAATGTAAATAACTAATACTTTTAAATCCATAGGACTGTAGTGGAATAAGTTAAAATGTCAAATCTTGCATACTCCTTGATAATGGTCCGCTTGTTATTTTGAAATTCAAACTCAAAAAGAAAGGGAAGGGAAGGAAAGGAGACAAAATAAGCTTAAAAAGTTTTTTTTTTATTTACACCATATTTTTACTAAAGAAAAGCAATAATTGTATTTATAAATTAGGCACAAAGACTATAAGTTATAAGGGCTATTACAAATACCCATAAAGGGTTAATACAAAGATGAAAGCATAGTAACCAAGTAGGGTTAATCCAAATATATAAAAACACATCGGCAACATCAACAGCACAAGGTGTATCTCTACTAATAGCCACATAAGGCCAAAACCATAAACATGAACAAGTCAGACATGAACTACAGTGCCTAAAACTAGCACTACAACTTTAAAACTCTCACAAGTAGAGATTAGACTATATTTGACGCCAACTCACAAAGACTTGACGCAATTATTACAACTCAAGAAACCGTAAACACCCAACTCACCAAAGATTCCAAAGGCAACAAAACTACAAGAGTCGCCAACGAAATCACTAGCTCACCTAAACGAAAATCTAGCTAAAAAACAGGTAAACAATCTAAAGAGAGGGGAGAAATGGAGAGGAAGGGAAGGGAGGGAAGGGTAGAGAAGGAGAGGAGGGGAGAGAGGAGGCAAGGAAGGGGAGGAGAGGGGTGGGGGAGGAGGCCACCACCCTTAAAAGAGGTGGCAACTGGAGCTAAGTTAATGAGGGGGTTTTTTTTTTTTAAAGATGGTAAACTAAAAAGAAAATAATCATAATGCAATTTCCCAATATTTAATCCATGTTACTAGTTACTGGTTACTAGTTTGTTTTTGTTTTTATTTTTTTCCGGTATGAAGTTACTGGTTACTAGTTACTGATGTACTACAATTGTCAAATGGAAAAAACTTACTTGTAATGGGGACATTATTGTTTTGCTATCTCCGGCCAGTAATATAATGATATGAGAAAAAATTATCCCATATATCATTGTGTTATTGACCGGGAATAACAAAAAATGTTATCCCTATTATATTAGAGTTTCTCTCTTATCAAATCCATTTCAAAAGGTACTATTACTATTACTAGTTACTAGTTACTAGTTACTGCTGTACTGATTTTTTATTTTTTATTGGTCAAGTTACTGCTGTACTGATAATTATTCTCTTTTGGATGACTCTCCTGCCTCGAATTACCGAGCCACGTGTTAGATCTTAACTTTCCCAAAAACAAACAAAAACTTTGGTTAACTCTTCATTTGAAAAAGAAGCACGACAATTTGTCTATTACACTGAAAACCGACAATGGGGTATATGTGGATCCATTCTAAGTTTTCCTTAAAATGACCATAACACCCTTGTTTACTACGGAAAAAGAACAAAAATTCAAACACTCTCTAACCACCTTCATTATTGTTGTCAAACTTTTTTTTGGGGGAGAAATTTCACTGTTGTTTTCATCAGGTATTATACACACGTCAGGAAGCTAACTATGTTGCTCATTATTTAGCTAAGAGTGAGTATCATTGTTGTCTTCACTTAATATCATTCGGGATGTTCTTTTAAATGATGAATATAATTGGAGTCAGACGTTAAGTTCCTTTCTCAATTTCTTATAAATAATAAAATTTCTTTTATACTGTATATATTTCCTTAACAAACAGAAATAAGTTGTAAATCAGACTCAAAATTAGTCCGCAAAAGTTTTTTTTCTTTCCAAATATTAGATGCCAACTGATGTACTAAATGATACAACTCAATGCTCTAGAGAATCTCATACATGGGAAGTAGAGTTCCAATTCTACTTTGCTTATCTAAATGTCAATTTGAAAAAGTAATTTTGTTTTGCACTTCAACACACTCTTCAAACTTTATTTTATTGTCTATTGGAACCATTTGTTCAAAGGTGGCTTACCAAACTGCGCACCAAGTTGTTAATTATGAGCAGATAGAAGATTGTAACAAAAAAAGTTTGTAATCTATCTTGGTGATTATTATTCAAGTAAGAAAAATGCTACTCATCCCAAACTTTGTTCCTCTTCATGATGGGCATTTTGGTAAACAAACTGCAAGCTAATTACCATAAAAGATGAAATTATGATCTGTGGGAAAATAAACAATTTTTCACTCCAAAACAAAAGCTTAGGAGACAGAAGCATTCTCCCCTCCAGAGAATCTCTGCACTGTCAGATAACCTCTCTTCCTCCCTCTCTCTCTCTCTCTCTCTCTCTCTTTCTCTCTCTCTACAAAAATCCAACCCAAACCTTCAATCTGCTCAAAACCCAACTCATGGAGATCCCAGAAAAGCTTCTCAAGTTCAAGTTCCACTTCCTCTTTGCACTCATTTTGTGCCTTACCCTTTACACGATAACCCTCATAGCACCCAGATTTCTGACCATTTTGGCTTACTTTTGGCCTCTCTTCCTCTCCACCGCTCTCTTTCTCTTCGCTGTTGTTGTCTTCGGGAAGACCACGTTACCGGTTACCGAGGCTTCCGGTGAAGGCCTCCTGGATTATGTCGCCGGGCAACCGGAACATGTCGTAGAAAGTTACAAGTCCGCGGAGCAGAGCCAGAGTTGAGGAAAAAGATCAGAAATTTTATTTTTTTTCTCTGTAATTTCTAACTTTTTCCTTTTTGCTTGTTTTTTTTTTCTCTTCCTTTTGGGTTGTAGTTGACAAATAGTTGACGGTAAATTCTGGGAAGAATAATGTCCTTAATTGACATATGGGTCCCTTTCATTTTGGCTTTCTTTTATTATTGTCACAATTATTACTTACATTGGTACCTACATTTTTCTTTTTAGCACACTTGATATCATGCGATGAATCTGATTTATTATTAAGTAAATTTTTTGACGATTAACTAAACTAACCTATTATCTTTTTGTTAAGGCACTCACACTAGTGTTTTTCGGCTCATTTTAAGGTATTAAAATATTATGCGAAACCCCATCGGGTTTAGTTTAGTGAAAAATGACATTGACTTGCAAACTAGTGTTTTCATGTTCGAACTCCCATGGTACAGTGGTAGTGTGTGTATGAAAGAAACATCCCTCTTCTTGTAGTCTAGACTATTGCAAGGGCGGATCCAGTCCTTTTTCGGCTATGCGGCAGCTCGGTCAAGAATTTTCAGAAAAAATAAATACATGCATATGTACTTAACATATACGAAAGAGAATTTGCATAAATACATGCATATGTACTTAACATATACGAAAGAGAATTTGCATAAATACATGCATATGTACTTAACATATACGAAAGAGAATTTGCATAAATACATGCATATGTACTTAACATATACGAAAGAGAATTTGCTTGTGGTTCTTGTTTTTGTTAAACTTTAATTTATGTATATAGAGATGCATTAGTAAGTAAATTTCACTCGGCTGATTATCAAATCCTAAATCCGCCAGTGACTTGTACTTAAAAAAATTTATGCAAAATGATAAATTGGGAATGTGAATCTCTGCACTATTTGAGAAAAAGAAAGGTGCTTGGAATGGTTTTATTTGGTTGGCGTATTTCAAAATATCACCTCCTGTCTCATGTGTTTTAATCTTAACTTTGCATAATTATGCATGATTGATGTGGAATATCGCTGCATAATAACAAAAATACATGATTGATTTGAAATATCGTTGTATAATAGTAAAAATATGTAATTGATTTGAAATATCGCCGTGTCATAGTAACATTCCAAGTGTAAGTGAGGGGGATGTAATCTGTAAAGAGAATAAGGTGTGGATTTTGCACTCCGTGAAACTTTTTGGGAGGTGATGTCAGTGCTCGTGATTGGACGCAATGTCGAAGTCTCCCACGATGTGATTAACGTGTAATGGATCTTTTTTTTTGATCGAAACGTGTAATGGATCTAGTGGGCTGATAATGCCCGTTTCATTATCTTCTTTTTGTTGTAATTGTTTGTAATTTTGTGCTTAGGGTATTTAGCTTTTCAACTATTTTTCTGCTTTTTTTATTTTTATTTTTTATATTGCAGTTCCAGTCTTCCAGATAAGCCCTAAATTTGTGTACTGTGCACAGATTCCCTAATTTTTCCAAACCATTCACACCGACATTTTGTTTTTGTTTTCTTGTATTAATCTAATTGTACGATAAAGTCAAGTAGGGGAGGGGCCAATCGTTTAGGTCCAACAAGGTTTTGAAATTACAAAGTTGTACACTTCTCTCTGTTTGTTATACAATTGCTACTATAGTACGAGTAAATTTGTTAGAGCATCCACAATGAGAGAATGTATTTTGGGGGATGTAAAGCTATTTTTACATTATTTTTACACTTTCAGAGAGTGTAAATACGTTTTTTGCTCGAATAAAAAATGATATAAATCCAAATATGCACATTCGATTTGTTTGTGACAATTGCTACTATAGTATGAGTAAATTTGTTAGAATTAGCGATTTAAATGTGTAGAATTTTTTTGTACAAAGTGCTAATCTAAATTACCACGGTATCATACGAGCAGAAGTATTTTAACCCAAAAAACTGTACCATTCATCAGTTGGTCTAGTAACGCTAACTTCATTAGAGGGGATTAATAGCTGTCAAAGTGTATTTAACTCCCACACCAATTCAATAGTTCATAAGAATTCCAAACAAACCAAATGGGTTATTCAAGTTTCATACTAATCAATGGCCTAGAAATATCCACACAACTGTATTTATTAAATTAGTTAGCAATTTTTCGATTCATATTTTCGCTATATGTACTCCAAACTGAATATTTTACAATTTTTCCGCGCTAACACACTCGTGTCGTGCTATGTGACCAAAAAAAAAAAAAAAAACACACCCCTGCTATAGGAGGGCTAAAAGAGGGGTATTGAAATCCCTTGCCCATTAAATTCTCAAGTCAGAAAACACTACTATTTGTTCACATAACTGTAATGGCATACCGTAATATTCTATCAAAGTATGTCGTAGCGTAGGACATCTAATAAGTGGGCATAGTGGCGTATGATGTGATGGTACCTAAAAGTGGATCCACTGGATTATGGCCCCATCTAGCTGCGAGAGAGTTCAAGAAATTGAATGATTCTCCATAAGGTGTGTGGGGACCACATCATGTGTGCGCCCTACAATCATTTCAGTTTGACATCCGAGTGAGGCATTGCTTTGAGTTTGAGGTGACTGCTGGGCTCAGACCCACCAGATAATTACCATCAAGGTATGAATCATGGTAAGGGCGTTTAGATTAGGCTATATCTTTCAACTGCTAGATCAAATTGATTAGTCGTTAGATCAAATTAATTAGTATGATTCAATAATTAAGGTATAAGGTCTTCACTGTAGAATTACTCAAGTATGAATTGTCTTCTGGGCCATAGTAAGGGTTTTGCCTTGCCCAACTCAAAAAACCCAAAGAATATACACAAAATATTAAAAAATTTATTTTTTAAATGGTTTTTTTGGGTTCATGTCTATACAAACAATATTGGAAGACGGGAGCCCATTGCAGACACAAAGGTATCTTACTCCACGAGAACATATCCTTTCCTTTCAAGTAGAAACAAAAATGCAGAAGCAGATAACCCAAAGTTAACATCCTAATCTCTCATCATAATACAAAAAGATTGATTCCCATTTTGATCAATCTCTTTCTATTATTGGCTAGAAGCAGTCCTATTTTGCAATGTGATGCCGACGACAAGTAAAGACTTTCGCGGTCATGAAATGCGAAATTTCAATGTCAGCAATTGTCATTATGCAAGTTGGTTTCACACATTGTATGAATCCAGTAAACCGAAATGAACAATGATCACTAAAATGCTTAGAGGCAGTCTAACCATTTTTAACCAAAGTGTATATAAGGAAGAGATGTATTGGAGTGTTTCTGATATGGCCTCACGTATAAAATTTATATCACAGAAAGGGTAAGCAATCATACACATTACAATCTTACAAGACACTTCTCAGAATGAAAACCAGGATGATGCCAGAGTTACTTTTCTGTCGAAGGTGGTTGAGCAAGCACTATATCTGATGTCGACAAGGTTCCTGACTGATCAACGTCAAGATCTTCGAATTCCTCCATCACGAGTCTAATATCTTCTTGGCTAATCTTCCCCATCTCTTTGAGCTTATATATGATAAATTCAGCAGCCCTATGGAAAAGAAAGGACGAGAAAGAGAATGGAAAGTTTGTTATGAAACTATCAGCAAATTTGAATTCAGAAATAAGCCCATAATATGGAAACAATTTTGGGAAAAAAAAACACAATCCACATACCCAACTACCCCATCACCATCAAGATCAGCTGCCTCCAAATCTAATTTTGTCGTCCTACGAGAAAGAACCCACTTGACCAACGCCCTTTGCCTGCTCTGGGAGTTTAGCTCAGCAATGTAGAGGAAAAACTGAGCTAAACAAATGGTACCTGTCAATATCCAGAATATTGCAAAAACACGCCCTGCTTGAGTTGAAAAGCTCTTATCTCCATACCCCAGGGTTGTGATGGTAGAACAAACGCAATAAAATGCATCGACAAGGTCCAATTTCTCAACAGTAGCTAGGAAGATTGTGCCAGCACTTATGAGTACCAAAAGAAGGATAAGGGCCACAATGCATTTGTACTTCAAACTGTTAGTCTCAGCATCTTTAAGAACTTGAATATGACCAACTTTTTCATGCATATGTAAGGCTTTAACAAGCAATATTTCCTGCTTCTCTACCAAGTAGTCAGCTGCTTTGCTCAAGATCAACCCAACAAGTGCCATTCCTGTGAAGACAAAAGCACAGGCCAGTAGTTTCGAAAGAATGCTGTTTGGCACTAGGTCTCCATATCCAACAGTGGTCATTGTCACAATACAGAAATAAACAGCATCAAGAACTCCATTTGTCTTCTTTCCCTTGATCTGGTTCCTGACGAGGTAGAAGCAGATAGTTCCTATGCCTAAGTAGAAAGCCAAGAATATAGCTACTTTACGAAAACTCGGGTGTAAATTTCGAAAAATGGATTCAGTAACTGGAACCGAGCCAGTGTTGGTTGTCTCTAAGGGTACATGCTCTGCAAGAGGAGCACTTCTACAACGGCGAAATTTTCTACTCTTCAGAGGTTCTCTCACATCATCCATAGCCATTAGGACGATTCACGATTCAGATTTCAGCAAATTACATGACCTGCAAAGCTAGAAGCTTAGGCAGGTTGCGAAATATAGCACGCCAGCTCTAGAATCCTTTAATTAACCGACTGATTTAACAATTAGTTACCAGCAAGTATGTTATTTAGTTGATCTACCATCTTTGAAGCATTGTTTGAAAACATTTTTCTACAGATTCTACAGGCACAACACAAAACTAAGATTGCAATAATCAATTACCCCTAAAACTAAACCTCAATGTTCATCTTCAATCAAAATGGTGAATTCTCTTTTCCAGATTTCATTACAAAATCCAGTTAAAAAAGTTTGACAGCGTATAGAAACTAGATTTATCTCAAAACAACATAAATCTTTAAGTAACTATAAACCCATAAACCAAAAAGGAAAAAAAATGAAAACCCATAAGCCAAAATTCAGTGATTCACCATAATTCTGCATAATCATAATTGGTAAATGCACAATCAGTGATCAATCTCATAGTGAATTTTTTAGTGCAGTGATGAAATGAAAACCTTAAGCTGAGTAGTGAGGGTTGTTGCTGCTCTCAGACCAACTGAAATAACTAACTCTGTTTCAAGTATCAAAGTCAGTTAAGAGAGAGAACTCACCAGCCACCAGACCAGAATAAGCTGCACGTTCGAATTCTGCTTCTCACTTATTCACAGGTCTGGAAGATCTCAGTCGCTGGACTTTCATCATTTCTCCGCGTACTTATTTCTTTTTCTTTAAACCAAAAAAATAGGATGGAATTTGTGCTTTTCTTTATTTGGGAAAGAGGAGGTGCTGCCAGTGCGTGCTTTCATAGCGTAAGACAGACACGTTTTGCAGTGGATGGATCGTTTGATCGAACCTCCAAAAGTCCAAGGCTCAACTGCGTTTGATCCGTGTGCGACGTGTAGGACGATGGGCCGCAACATGAGGAGGCAGCGGCATTAATACACTTCACTTTTTCTTAAGAATTTGTTTATCATAAATCGTCCTTGAATTTTTTTAAACATTCTCATTATAGTCCTTCAATTTTCAAATTCATCAATATGATCCTTCATTTTTTTCTTTCTCTAAAGCTGAATTTGATTTCTGTCATTGCATTTCATCAAGAGTCTCATTAAAACTGGTCGTGTGTTAAGCTTTAAAAATATATTTTCATTGAAATATGGTTCATCAGCCCAAGAGGCAAAAAAAAACTCTCTTTCTTCGCTCAATAAGGTGATTTATTCTCTATTTACAATTTTATACTGGAGTTTTATTAAGGAGAGCAAATAACCTTGTTGAATAAAGGACAATTTTTATTAAAATTAATGACTTATCTAATTAGACATGACTAAGTTAAAGATATTTACCACTAACATGTAATTTTTGAATATTTATATATTTGATATACTTGCATTTTCTATTTCAACTCTGAATCTTACAATTCTAACTACACCCCTTGATTGACACTCCAAGACATCAAAACATCAAAAATCATATTGTCTATTTATTACAATCATAATTGTCCTTGACAAGTTTTCATATTTTGAAATCGTTGCGTAACAACCTTGCCATCTATACTATTAAAAATGTCCTCTCAATATATGCAACCAAGCAATCATTCATCCACAAATCCCCCATTCAATTGCGTAACCGATTCCTCACAAAATTCATAGCAAAAAATACTCGCTCTACACTTGCAATCACTACATGTAGGATTAGTGCTAGTGTCAGAAGCAAGTACACTAAAGGGTAGATCTAATCTTTTTTTTGTCTCAACCATCTTTTGCACAAGATCAGTAATCCCTTTCAATTATGTAAATTCATTGTTAGAGCTCACGTCCCAAATGTAATTCTCAAGTTATTCTTCGAGTAACTGGAGGTCATGTTTAGAAAAATCACTTGAATAAAATTAGGCAAGTTGCATCAACTTTACTTTATCAAAAGCAGAGAATAAATTACTTGGACTCAAGCATGCCATACAAAGAAGTAATTCAATATTTTTCTCATTGAACTCATCATTTAACTCTCTGAGCTGAATATTAATGGCATCAATGAATAAATCAACACGATAACGATGTAAGCACTACAACAAAATAGGTATTAGTGGCCACCCACCTGGACACAGAAACTACCCTTTTTGGTCACTGAATGTAATTAGTGTCCAAATATTGGTGGTCAATAGAAGCTCGTCACAAATTCTATTTAGTGACCATTCTCAAGTATTGGTCACTACAAGACAACGAATTAGTGATTATGCTAGTGTGGTCACTAATAAAAGTGCGATTAGTGACCGCAACTTTGGTCTTGGTCACTAAAAGAGGGTCACGTGCCCACATTAGTAACCTACTTGCTTGGTCACTGATGTATTTCAAAAGATTGGTAACTAATTAGGTTTACCTATCTCTGTTTTTTATTGAATTATAATATGTAATCACAATTAATTTCTTTTTAAACAGTGATATAGATCTCAAAATCAATCTATACATCTTTTCAAAAGCAATCCATACATCTTTTTAAAAGCAATCCATACATCTAACATTCTTCCAACAAATTCACAAAATGTCCCAAATCTCAAAACTAAAATTCTAGGTATTTAAGTTGAACCTAAATGTCAATTGTTTCCCAAAAACAAAGATCATAAGATTCATCACTAGTAGATTGTTCTTTGTCCTATGCCCTCTGATTGTCCTCTGATATACTAGAAATTTATCCCTAAGACCTGTATCAAACAAAGAATAATTATTTACAAGAAGATAAAATCAAATGAAAAACATGATTTGTAGACTACCAATTAGGAAGAAAAAAAAAAAAATTAAGAAGGAAAGAACAAAACTGTAACAAGAAAACTAGCAACAATACATCACTAGGGACAAATATATATAGTGAAAAACAGTAACAAGAAATCTTAATGGCTAGCTAATTCCATTGATTTGTTGTAATTTGGCACCAAGAACATATATACATAGTGACATACCAGTGAATTATAAGCTATAACAATTGATATTTAAACTCAGTAAGATGAAAGTTATAAGCTAACCTCATTGATGGTGAAGTCGAGTATAACTACTCTAGTAATCTTTTTACTAGTTCATCCATCTCATTTTGCCTTGCATGTAAATCTTCTAACTGATACTTTTGTGCAGCAGGATTCTCCTTCATTTATGTTAAGTCATTTGCTAGAAACATACATTGTTTCTCTGCATTATCAGCCCTTTTAGTTGCCTCAACTGTTGCATGACTATATTGTCCGACTTAAATGTTTTGGGTGTCAAACCTACTCCTAAGCCACGTATATAACCCGACCTAGGTGGACCAACAACGTTAGAAAGAACTGAGTCATATATTTCATCATTAGACATCAATTTAACAGATTCCTAATATGTTTGTGGCAGGTTCTTCAATTTCTTCATGTCATCCTACACAGAACATATACATCATGTTTATGTACAATAAGCTCAAAGGATCTGAAAAAGCTCAAAAGCAATAAAGACTTACAAAAGCATTCTTGGCATCTTCGCCAACCCATGTTGTTTTCTTTGTGCTAAATCGAGTGAGCTGAAACAAGTCAATGCGGCTAGGTTCTTCTCTAGTTTCAAAATTTCTCTATTTCATGTAGTTAGAGACCACCATCATGTTAATTACACATTTAATAAATTAGAACTTCAAAAAATTCAATGTAAGAAGATTGTAAGGGTCAAATGAAGCTTATATTTCATATCTAATACGACTAAAGGCCTTTGTCCCAGCACAATGTGTGATCTTCAATTTCTTTCTATTTTCCTTATTTTTTGCACTACTTTTCTGCAAAAATAAGTATTAAAAGTAATGAGGAGTATTAGATGTATAACTAAATTGAAGTATTAAAAGTAATGAACACCATTAGGAGTGTATAACTAAGTTGAGGTGAGGATTAGCATATTTTAAGAGCCTTAAAGTGAACTCAACTTGGAACACTAAGCAATATAGACTATTGGAAAAGTTCCAGAAAAGTAATATATGTTTTCATCAAAATATCTAAATGTAACTTCATTGCTAACTGATTCCACATCCATGAGCATAATGCCAAGAAGAGGAACTAGATAGTGTTTCACCTTCCACTCATCTTTTTATCATAATTGAACTAGATAGTTCCAATCATACTCTCCCATTGTTTGAGGTCGATGCTCAAGTGCCTCTTTCTCGGATCCATACACTAGAAATTTCTGATGCAAATTGTAACGCCACGTGTAGTATCTTCTCTTCATATGATCCTTAATAGCCATATTCACATGAGGTTCATTGCTCAAATTGAATTTCTCCTAAAATTTTAAAGTTAACCATAAAAAAATTAAACACGATCTAGAAGCCAAATACCTCAAAGAAAATATAAGCAATGGAATGGAATTTAATGCACCTACATGGACCCGACGCATCATCAATGTAACATCTTTCTTTTCGATTTATTTCCAACTATCAACTCGTAAAGGAGCATTCCTTTGAAGTATGCACCCTAAATTTAGTAATGTAGCTTTGACAATTGTTTCCTACGGCTCTCTTGATATGCTTAGGAATGTCAATTTCAACTAAATCACCAGAACATCTCTTCTTTGATAGCTCAATACCTAGTGTCTGTTCACGCCTTTTCTTGCTGCTTCTTGAACCTACGTCAATACACAAAATTTTCAATGTAAGAAAATTTAATTAGTGTAGATAAGTAACACTCAGATCAAACTAAGAGAATGATGTTAAGCATTCAACAAAATTTCAGAATTATGCAATTGGGAAAGAAATAATGTTAAGAATAACAGTCACAAAACAGATAAATTTCATCAAACTCTACATACAGTCACAAGCAACCTTTTATTGCAGTTAATTAAAAAATAGAGAATGTATAAACTAGCAATTGCATACTTGTAGTGTTGTTGTCCTCTTCCAAAGTAGGAGAGTGAGCTGCTTGAGAAGACTCCAATAGTTCAGTATCCCGAGGAATCACTAATTTATCACGGTGGGAGGAAGATGACCCATACTGACTAGAAGTCGATGGCCTGGGACGTTTGCATAAAGGTATAGGTGAAGATGGAGGCATTGATCGACATGTATTTTGGTTAGGATTGATGTTTGCAAGTCTTTCACAATTGATGCAATACCTTCGTAGCTCGTCCTCTACCAGCCATAGCAATTTAAAACCTGTAAATAAATAAAAAAAACTCAGAAACTGAAATATAAAAGAAATGGAAACTAAAACAGAAACATAAACATAAACATAACCATAGCAATTTAAAACCTGTAAAAAAAACCCGTAGAAACTGAAATATAAAACGAAATGGAAATTGAAACAGAAATAGAAACTTAAACATAAACATAAACAAAACCAATATCATTATCATTAGAATTGTTTTAATTTTAAAAAAACTACATTACAATATCGTTATCATTGTCACTAGCATAGCTTAATTCTTCCTCAATGTCCCCATTGCTATGTGCACCATCTTCTGCATCGCTTTCAACATGTTCCACAAGAATCATGTCCATGTCACATCTTTATGTAACAACACCTCATCTTCATTAACTTCCACAAAACTGACAAACTCATGCGACTCTTGTTGATATGGATCCTCGCATTTTTTTACAACATAATTTACTTCTTTCTCTTTACAAAATCATAATTCCCTCGAGGTTGTGAGCTCTCTACAACTCGCCAACTATTACCAAGTTTTGTATCCTTTAAATAGAATACTTGTTGTGCTTGGCATGTAAGAACAAATGGATCGTTTTCATACCAAGTAATAGTGATATTAACACTTGAGAATTTGTATTCATCTATACGTATTCCCTTTTTCTCATCGAGGTCGAACTAATCACACTTGAAAATGATAACCTCGTTGCTCCCAAGGTTGATCTCTCTCAAAACACCATAGAAGTCAACACTTTTACCTTGATGTTCTCCTTTAACAACCACTCCACAATTTTGAGTTTTATGATTCATCTCTCAATCTTGAGTGTGAAACCTAACCCCATTCATGACACAACTGTTGTATAGAGCCATTAAATTATTAGGTCCCCTAGCATTCGATATCTTCTGCTTGCATACGTTGGAGAAACCATTCTAGAAATTCTTTTTCTTGCTTCTTTTCTACATTCGTAATATTTTGCTTTTCCAGTTCAATCTTATGTTCCCTACATAAAAAGACAGGCTAATATAAAATAAGTAGTAGACAAATAGTGAATAAGGAAACAAATAGTGAATAAGGAAACTTACGAACAGTAGTTTGCTTACATTATATACGGGAACGCATCCTCACAATTGTTTAGCACATACAGCCGAATCTTTGTTCAATCAGTCAAAGTAAGCTCATCATCAATGACACCACCTAACAACCTGAATTTTTGTGTGAACACAGATAATCTAGTTTTCTTTGTCTCATCACTTCCATCATAATTTCGATCTTTCTTATTAAACTTTGTCTCAATACCACGTAGGTACATAGAACAAAATGTTAGGCAGTCATTGTCACAATAACCCTCAACAATTGACCCTTTAGGTTTGGCTTTGTTTCTAACATAACCCTTCAAAGTATGCATCTTCCTATACATATGCAAAGATGTATTACTATAGAAAATTATTTAGCACAAACATATAGACGGAACAATGTAAATTTACTCACTTTCAAATGGATACATCCAAGAATATTGTGCTGGTCCAGCAAGTATTGCCTCGTGAGCTAGATGAAATGGTAGGTAGACTGTAATGTCAAAAAATGAAGGTGGAGATAGCATTTCCAACTTGCATAGGATGAATGCAATATTTTTATTGAGTCGTTCCAAGACATCTAGTTTCAAAGTTTTGGTAGTCAACTCCTTGAAAAATAAGCATAACTCTATAATGGCCTTATGAACATCCTTAGATAAGTATGCACATAATGCAATAGAGTAGTCATTGTAAAATAAAATGACAATCATGACTCTTCCTTCCTGAAATATGAGAGTCCCTCATGTTTACACAACGTGAGATATTTGATGTCATTCCATCTAGGAGTTTCACCTAATTTAAGAATTCACATAGTCCCTTTTTCTCTATCTTTGAAAAGGTAGGAAACCATATTTGACTATCACGTTTTATGGGGTGCAAACTTTTCCTAATGCCAATAGGTTTCATATCAAGCCGAGTGCCATATTTGTCCTTTTTCTTACCCTTTGTATCCATCAATGTTTCTAAAATATTCTCACACACATTCTTTTCTATGTGCATTGTGTCAAGATTGTGATGCAATTTCAATGTTCTCCAATAGGGTAATTGAATGAAAATATTTCGCTTTGTCCAATTTAATTGTTCCTCAGAATGCTTTCTCTTTCTTTCCTCTCCAAGCTCCCTCTCGAAACATGGTAGTGTATCACAAGTCAATTGTTCAACCACATCATTTCCTGATAAAAACTTAGGTTTTAACCTCTTCTCAACCATACCATCAAAGTCCAAATTTTTGCGCCATCTATTACTTTGTGGCAAAAACCAATGATGACCGAGGTAGACTATTTTCTTCTCATTTGACAACCATTTATTACATGTATCTTTATTACATGAAGGGCAAGCCAATTTTCTTTTGTACTCCAGCCAGACAATTCTCCGTATGCAGGAAGATCACTAATTGTCCATAATAATGATGCATATAAATGAAAAATTTGTCTACATTCAACATCATATGTAGCAACACCAACTTCCCAAAATTCTTTCAACTTTCTGGTTAAAGGTTGAAGAAATACATCAATGTCATTCCCAGGAGCCTTTGGTCCTAGAATAAGCAAAGACATCATAAAAAAAGGATCTTTCATACATTTCTATGGAGGCAGATTGTGTAGAACAAGAAAAATTGGCCACATGCTATAATTTGTACTCTTGTTCCCAAATAGATTGAATCCATCACTCGATAACCTCATTCTAACATTCCTTGAATTCAATGCAAATGATTCGTGTTGTCGATCAAAGTAGTTCCATGCTTCAGAATCAGCTGGATGTCTCAGCACCCCATCATCAATTCTTCTATCCTTATGCCACCTCACATCTAGAGTAGTTTTTTTAGATATACAAAGCCTTTGCAACCTAGGAATTAAAGGCAAGTGTCTTAAGATTTTTTGGGGAATCCTTTTCCTTTTGTCATTGCCTATAACATACCTAGGGGTATGACATTTTGGACACTCTTGTTCATCTTCATGTTCCTCCCAAAAAAGCACACAATTATTTTCACATACATGAATCTTATCATAACCAAGACCCAACTCTCTAATATTTTTTTTTGCATCATGATAAGATCTTGGTATTGTGTTACCATTAGGAAATGCCTATTTTAACAGCTGAAGCAAAGTTGTAAAAAATTTATTGGTGCAGCGATTAATTATCTTCAAGTGAAGAAACTTCACCATGAAAGACAATTTAGAGATATTCTGACAACCAGGATACAATTCTTGCTTTACATCACTCACCAATTTTGTAAAACTATTTGCTTCTCCACTAGAAACATGATCTTGTGATTCCCAATCATCCCCATACCTATTTTCTTGTAAGTCATGTAGCATTCACTACTATAAAAACATGTATTTACGGCGTGCAATGCGCATCGTAAAATGGTATTTACGGCACACGCCGCGTGCCACGAAAGGTCGAGTCGTAAAAAGTCCATTTCATTTACGGTGTTTATTGCACGCCTTAAAAGGCCTTTCAATGCAGGGCATAAAAGGGTATTTAAGGCGCACATCGTGTGCCACGGAAGGCCCACCTGTTTCATTTACGGCATATATTATGCACTGTAAAATACTTTTTGCGGCTTACTATGCACGCCATGAAAGACCATTTTTATTACAATTTAAGGCATTCATTGCACGCCGTGATTGACTTTAATGTTTTTTTTATAAATATTAATCAATTTCTTGCTTGCTCATGTTTCATAACATTATATTTAAATTGTCTCGTATACCCTGAACAAATGATTTTAAAAAAAGAGAGAAGTATAGTAACCGAGCTTTAAAAATAAAAGACATTTTATTGAGAACTATACCCAATCATAATAATTCTAAATACAAACTCTGCCACATATAACCTATGCAAAAACATAGGGCTGTTCACGGGTCGGTTCGGGCCGGTTATGGGCCCAAACCGCATGCCGAATCGGGCCTTGTCGGCAGGCCCCAATGCTAAACCGTGGACCTCTCTTTTAGGCCCATTTTTGAGTTAAGTCGAAACCCGAGTTAGGCGGGCCGGTTTGGTTCGGTTCGGGTATTTGCCGAGGCCCAACAAAAGCAACAATTGAAGGCTTTTTTTAATTATTATTTTCCAGGCCCATTCTGTTTTTTTGGACATATTTCAACAATTCAAGTTTTGACAGAAACTGTACAGTTTTTCCAGTTTCTCCAACTCTGCATATCTAAAGTTTTTTCATCATTCAAATACTTAAAAAAAACCTTAAAACCATAGCAAATCATCCACCACACATCTCAAAATACAGAAATTAATAATTACAGTCCATAGCAAATTGTGAGAGTAATCTCAATCACAATTTGCATATTTGGTGGATGATCTCAATCACAGAAATCATTATTTACAGTCCATAGCAGATTGTGAGAGTAATCTCAATCACAATCTGCATATTTTCGAAGTTAAAAGAAAATCCAAATCAAAACAAGTAATTCACAAAAATTAGTCTTGATTGAGAAGCATTCAAATCTTCAATAGTAATCTCCATGTTTAGCACCATGTCTCTTCATGAGCTGCCGAACAAACAAAGATCAAGCAAACCACTAAATAAATCAAAGAGAACCCACATCATATATGATCAAAAAGATTACTTTAAAATCCACCTATAAAAAGAGCACTTAAGAATCCAACATCTATAAATGAAAATTTTAAAGTTCACTTGTATCCTAAATCATAGGATATGGTGAAATTGAATTGCCTTGGGGAAAAGACCCCACCCTGACTGTAAGATAGTGACAAAACCTTTGAGTTCAGTTTAAGCTCATCTTTTTCAAGCTGGTTGCACAAGATATCAGTGCGTGTCTGCACTACACATAAAAAAGAAACAGATCTGCCACACAGATCGAAACCTATATTATGCTCTATCATCGAAACTAGTACACATACATGAGCCTGGGAATTATCAAAGTCAAATAAGCATAAAACATCAAAACCAAAAGACAAATATGCAGAAATCTAAAAATCATGAAAGACCCATGACTTCTGATCTGCACCGTTTCCATATATTAATACCTGAAACATAAATAAAAAAAATCGTGAGAGGGAGATTGAGAATGACTGAGGGAGGGAGAAACTGGCTGAGGGAGACGAGAATGAGTGACTGAGAGAGAGCATGCGTGATTGAGAGAGCGGCTGAGAGAGAGAGAGTGACTGAGAGAGATCTGGTGAGAAATGTTTGAGAGGAGGAAGAGAAGAGGCGAGAGTTCTTGAGAGAGGCAGAGAGTCTGAGAGGAGAAAGAGAAGAAAGAGGCGGAATGGAATAAACAAATCGAAGCCCTTGAAATGTATTAGGGTTTCGCTCGATCGTGTGTAGTGGAGAGTAGGAAATGGCTTACACTCGACGAGTCATCATTTCACACGTGTATTATTTTTTTATTTTTAATAATATAATTAAAATATCCGGTTCGGTTCGGTTTTGGGCGGTTTGCTGACAATTAAAATCGGTCCAACTCAGTTTAGGTCCGGTTCGGCCGGTTTTTTTACAGATTCATCAATTCTTCAGTCTAAAAACCGAACCAAACCACCTTAAGCAGTCTGTTTCGGTCGGTTCGGTCGGGTTTTCGGTAATAATGCCCACCCCTACAAAAACACTCTTAGCAAGCTAAAAAACAATACTCACACACATCCTTCGAGCAGTAGACATCACTCATACTCTGCAACAAGAGAATCATGTGCTGGTTTTGTAATTGATTCTCTAAGATTACTAATAAGAACACATGCCATAGAGGTATGAAGGGCTTTAGCTGCAACATGGATGAGTGTCATTGCTATTGGACTCCAAGATAGGACACGTAAAAGAACATATATACACTGTTTTTGTTGACCTATAAAAGAGTATACAAGAAAGATATAATTAGTTCACATCCCCGAATCCGTTCAGTCATGAGGATAACAACAAAATTTAATCTCTAACACCTTATGCAAAAACATCCTGCCTTCAAAACCGAAAGCGAAACCCAAAAAAAAAAAAATGGAGACAGCAACCAAAACATAATGGAGACAGAAACCAAAACAGAGCAAGCCCAATATCTCATTCAATCATATATCAATATATCATTCAATATCACAGATCACTTAATTAGTGAACTCACCACTGTTGGTACTGAGTGACCTTCATCCATAATCACCACCATACTCACCTAGTCATCCAAAACAACTATTGCTTTTGCTTTTGAACTATTTCCACCTAAAATATAACGAAAATATGAACTACAATCATATTCTATAAAACATAACATCTAATTTCTAAGATATAACAAAAATCAATCTCTACCACATATAACCTATGCAAAAACACCCTAGTTGACAAGCTCTTTCCAGATTTCTAAGATGCCAAGCGCTTTCCACCAAGAACAGTAGCAGTCGTACACAATGCTTGTCCTCTGAAAAAAAAAAAAGAAGAAAAAAGGGAAGCACAATCAGTAACTAGGAAAAAGAATTAAATAGAAGAATAAAAGTGAATTCTAAGGATGAGAGTGCATGGTGGTATCTAAGTTTGTTTACTTCTCATACCTAAGGACAATAGGAAACAAATAAAGTAATATCATGGTATAACAAAATATGCTTCACACCAATATACTCACTATCACACCAACTTATATGACCAAGCAGATAGTCATCTCCTATGCTGTTTGAAGCAAATTGAGAAAGCATAATGAATACATAAAAGAAACCAAGCAGATAGTCATCTCCAATGTTGTTTGACAAAAATTTTAATCAACATTCACCAGTAGACACTGCCACAGCTTAAACTGCACATAAACAAACAAATCAATCTCACTCTCCTCCATCACTCACCACTAGACATTGCCACAGCTTAAACAAAAATGAAGAACATAAAATGTACTTGCGATGCAAAACCACACCTAACTTCCTCCTATCATTCATTGTTAGTAAAACATAAAACATCTACTCAACAACCAAACAAATATCAAATGCCAAAATTTCAACATGTAGAGCACAGAACATTCAAAAATATTAATCACAAACCATACCAGTCAATTAGTT
Organism: Prunus mume; assembly: GCF_000346735.1. Next base: position 215,908 of record NW_007362506.1, read on the forward strand.
TGAAGAAAAGAAGAAGGAATCCTAGCAGAATATGAACTCAAGTGGTTAAATTCGTATTCATTAGTTTTATAAGTTACTGCATTTGCAATCCAATAACTTCACTTTGCCGTTAAATTTTTTCCCAAGGAAACAAATGGAGAAGGAAGAAACCTTAGGGAAGGTGGTGCTCTGGGTCCATACACTACCGTCGTGACCAACGATGGCCACATAGGTCAGATGGTGCCTGTCAAATTTTCGTCTAAGGTCTGAGCCCTCTCTGATTTATGGTTCAAAGGAACATAAAACCTACAATTACAACCAAATCAAAATCAAATAACTTATAACCCAAATCAAACATGACAATATGAAGGAAAAAAAAACTAATTTTGCCTAACCTCAAATCAATTTGTTCCGTCATTGGAAGGCATGGAATTCCATGGCACGAGCTTGGAAGTAGAGGAAGATGACGAGAGAGAGAGAGAGAGAGAGAGAGAGAGAGAGAGAGAGAGAGACCATGCGTGAGATTGTTAGGGTTCGAAGAGGCTGATACAGGTATAGGATAAAATCTGTATGACCAAATCTAAGGTTAAGGTTGGGCTCGATGGTCTCTGAGGCTTTGGAAGCCGAAGAAAAGGTGAGAGAATAAAGATTGCACATTGCTTTTTTTTGTTCTCAGAGAGTCAGAAATTGAGAGACTGAGAGAGAGTGTTTAATGGAAAGGGATAGGAGAGATTGTTTTGATAGAGGAGGTTTAGAATCAATAGAGTTTAAGAGACAAAATTAAAATGAAAAGAAAGTTAGAACAGAGAGATGGTTGCTGTGGGATTTGGGGGTGAGAGGAGAGAGAGAGAGAGACGAAGTCTAGGAAGAGATGAGAGGGGAGTATATGAGGGTTTGGAAGGAATAACAAGCACCAAACTTAAATTTGGTGAAAAGAAAGAGTGGCACGCAAAAAAAAAAAGATTGGGGGGAAAATGGATTTCACGGCGTGCAAACAAAGTATGTCGTTAATGGTAATATAGTCTATGGCACGAAGCACACACTTTTTATAGCCCCCGTGACTAGCACGCCATTATTAACCAAAAAGCATGGCATGCATCTAAAGCACGCCGTAATAAACATAGGCAAAGATTCATTTATGGCATGCATTGAATGCACGTCGTAAAAACTAACCTTTTACGGCTGGCAACACATGCACGCCGTAAATAGCGCGCCGTAAATACTCAGTTTTCTTGTAGTGATTTCAAATACTTCATCACATTCCTCTTCCTCTAAATCATCATCACTCTTTTCTTCTCGATGAAATATTCATTTAGTGTAGTCCATAGCCCTTCCATTTGCATATAAATGATCCTCAACTTGATGTAGAGATCTATAAAGTAAGTTGTTGCATCTATTACATGGACATAACATTTCAGTGATCCCTGGTTTCATGTGCCTAATTGCAAAATTAATGAACTCCTTTACCCTATGAATATACTGTGTTTTTCCCCTAGTATGCATATGAATCTAACTCTAATCAAAGCCAAAAGAGAAAGAAAAAAAGAAAGTAGTGGGGATTAGTCTAAATTTGGGTTTCATGGTCTTACAGGTAGATGTATGAAACTAGCCTAAAGCAAACAAAATTGGTAAAACAATAATGTGCATTACCCCTTTTTTTAAAAACAATACTGGTCAAAATGCAAGCACGTCTACTAGTACAGAAGTTTAAGAGGGTTGGTGAACAGGAAAGCAATAATGTTGCTTGACTTGTGAAATCAAGAGAAAAGACCATTCTAACAAGCAAGAGGAAAACCACCAACCAAAATAGAGCAAAGAACTCAACAGAGTATCATAAATTGAAGACATTTTTCAACAAACGAATCCGTGAAAAATATTAAAACTATATAGTAGCCCCTGAAATTGGTTTGGACATACACTGAAAGTCCATAGCATATTGTTCATCAAAGCGAAGGCTAACAAAAGCCAACTACAGGCTACGAAATGCATCTCCTTTTTTCCCCCTCTAAGACAAGGCATACTAACGGTAATGTATAACATTCCAAGACCAAAATCCTTCATTGATACCTAATCTCAGTATCCTCAGAAACAGACATGAACACACTAAGAAGAAAAATAGAAAAAGATGAAAATTTTGACTTATATCTCCATTTTGATTGATGCCAAAAGAATGTTTCAATGAACTAGATCTAATTCTCTACATAAACAATGAAAACAAAATCCCGAGCCATATAGTCGTCAAAGCAACCAGAACCCTTTTCTTATCTTCTGTACAAAATCTAAAAACAGCTTATAATAAGCATAAAGTTTTCTTACTCGACAAAAACATTACTAAATTTCTAAAAGCATACAAGAGTAATACAATAATATTTTCATCAAGTAAACCCAAAAAAAAAATCATAGTTAGGAAAATTGATATCACAATGGAACTCAAAATCACAGTCAATAGAGAATTAGGGCTCATTTGGTACGGGAGACTGTCATAGACTGAACTAAATACTGGGACTATCTTGGATTGGCTTGGCCTAGCATAAGCTGGATAAGACTTGTCCTGCGTTTGGTGTAATGTCAGACTAAGAAGCTGGATAACGAAAATAGTACTATCCTGTGTTTGGTGTATGCTTGGACTGAGACTAAATTTTTAATTTTTTTTTATGTGATATAATATTTTAATTAGAAATTATTTTTACTATAATTCCATAGCAAAAAATTAGTATTAAATTTTCCAAAACTTTGGGAACATGCCTATATTTTGAGAATATTTCCCAAACTCAACTTCCCTAACACAAATTACCAAACCGTCACTAGGTAATTGCAAACACAACATGCAATTGCCATCACAGTTTGCAAAAACCAACTATCTGTTTGTCAATTGCCGAACCACTAGCCACATGACCTCTACACTTGGTTTTATGCTTCCTTTCTTCCTTCAAACATGGTGAGACAAGCTCCAAACCATCCCAACATCATATCAAGCCAATTTTCACAACATAAAGTTCTACTTAATTCATGGTAAATATCCAACACAAATTTCACAAAATAAGATGATCAATGATGCATATACAACACCAAGTTCACAAAACAAGAAAATTTATGGTGCATATCCAACAACGTTCACAAAATAAGATTATCCATAGTGGATTTCCAGCACCAAAATTACAAAAGAAAGTACACATGTTAGTGTTCACAAACCAAGACAAGTTACCATGATGTTAGTATGAAAATAATGTTGTCATTTCCTAGACTCTAGCATAGGTTGAAAATTAGTGTGTGAAGAATTGTTACTGGACGTTTTAGCACAACTCATTCAACCCCATACATCCGAGGCATGACTTGACCGATATGAGAAACTTGACTTCAGGTAAATCATGACATAATCATGCATTCATTATAGGATTCCTAGTTGGAGTTTTTTCACTCAAGTATTTTTATGTTAATCTTATTTTTAATAGGATTAGATTTTATCTCTTGAGATTACTTTCCTAGTTGGACTCTATTTTGATTTAAGTTAAAATATTATTTTTCTTCCTTGACTTGAAAATCACTTTTTATTATACCTAATTGGTCTCTTTGATAAAGATTGTTATCTTGAATAACAATCCTTGCATAAGCTGACGAATTGAAGAGTATTAGTGGTCTCCTTGTTGTTTTGACGTTTTTCATCTTGTGCCCTTATTGAATCACAACTAATAGTCATAGTTGAATAGGTTTAATGTGAGTTCATATTGCATCAGGTGTAGGAGTCTTAGTTGGATGGGTCTTATAGTTGCATTGGAAGTGTAGTGACGTGGGGTTTCTCTCTTGGTAGAGAAACTGGCTTTGAATAAAAAGGATTGTTGTTCCTTTTCATTGATAACTTTTCAACGCATGAATTTTTGAACGGACTGAATCTGTTTTCATGAAAAGCTGTTGCGCATATATTTGAGATAAATCCTCAAGTGTTCCATGTTTTACTTGGTGATTTATCAAACCCTTTCATCATTCATATTGCATTCATATGCATGTCGGTGACTCATACGGTTGAGGGCACCAAGATCGTGGTGGCGGTTTTCCTTCGGTGAGCTTGAAGCAATCGTGGCCAGTATTGCGTTCAACATAAGGAGTGTTGAAGATTATCCCGTGATTGAAGTTGAGTTACGAAGAAGTCGGTAAACATTTTCTAGAATGTGTCTAGGATAAGTGTGTGAGTACTTCTTGTAATCATCGTTCTATAGTGGATTTGTGTTGGACTGAGGAGTCCCATGAATTTTCCCCAGAGGTGGGGTTTTACCACGTAAAATAATTCTCTGTGTGTTCTTTTATTTTATGCTCAACACGTTTCAAGATTGATAAGCCATATCAGTCCTGTTACCGAAGTTTATTTTTATGTATTTGATTATAATCTTAAATTGGTCTATTCACCCTCCTTTAGGCATTTTTCGACATCCTACAGGTATTTTCACATGATCATATGTAGTTTGTGACACAATTGTCATCCATAACAAAGACACCATAGAAGCACCGTCATCCTCTAGCATGGTCATTAAGCAATTTTTGAACGAACATTTTTTTGACATCATCATCTAATGACTAAACACACTGCCACAGTTTGTGGTTTCTCCAAAATGAGAGTCAATGCATCAATTTGATCCATAGGGGAAGGACCCATGTCCTTGAGCATTTTGACAATGTCACTACGATCTTCATTACCTTTCACTATTGCCTTAGTTACCATTTGCATTCTTTTTCCAGATTCTGCAAATAATTTTTCCAATGCATGTACTATCTTGTCAGTTCCATCACTTTAATTTTAAGTTCCTCTTTTCCTCTTTCTTTCACTATTTCAGAATGACTGCCACCTTGGGACATGGGAGATTCATTCTCAGCTACAATGTCACTTGGATTAACCTCATTGTGGCTTTGCTCTTCCATCATCTCCACTGGGACCTCAGATCTTTTTCCAGTAGCGTGGTCATTTCCAAATATGTTAGCAAGTTTGTCATAAATTGGAAAAGGTTTGTCCCTTTGCTTCCTTGTTGTGCTATGATTAAACAAGACATGTATTAGTGTACTTTCAACATGTTTCAATAATAAACAAATAAAACATATGCATCCATGAACTCAAAGAAAGTAGAAAATTGAAATTTGGTTGAACACATACATGCACATATAAGTTTTCCAAGCATCATCACTATCGACTTCGATACACTTTTTGACATCATTCCATGCAAACCCACTAGTATTCGACAAGTCATAAATTATGCTATCTGTTTTTTTCCATTTCTTCAACTTTGACTCAATATGTGGATTTGCCTTTATATTTGAATTGGGACATAAGACATTCAAAACTTTCTCCATTTGTACCAAGGTACCAGATTTGAAGCTACTCGTATCACATCGAAGACCTTGAGTAACAAAATCCTCAAGGATAGTTAACAATGCATCTTCTTCAAATGGAAACCATATACGCCTCATTCCTTTCTTCATTGATGATTCAGAATTGTGAACAGTATCACTTTCCATTCCTATACAACTAATGTTCCATGCTATGTTTACAAATAAGGCAAAACAAAAAATATATATTTTTCAATATAAAAAGGGATCAATACATAACTAATAAATATCATCATCAACACAAGATTCAACTTTCATATTGCACATTACATAACACATTCATTATTTAGTTTTTCTAGAGAAAGACAAATAGAAAATCAATTCGACTTAAACAAATACAATGATAAAATGTTCAATTTATAATTAACAGAAAATAAAGATAGCAATAGCTCATAAACCAACACAAGTAGTCTGCAAGACTCTAACACAAATGACAATGGTTTTTTTAAACTAGTGGTGCCTATTTGTTCTCCACTCATTATACATTTGCAAGGCCATATCATTCCTCTTTGTAGTCCATTGGTCAGACGGTCTGATGGTGCCAAGCATATCACCTTCTACCATGTTTTCTCCATCTTGAAGTTCATTTATTTCATGCTCTATTGGATCTATGGACATCTCCCTCCTAATGAGATTATGTAGAAGGCAACAAGCAGTGATTATTCGACATTGGGTCTTTATTGGATAGAAAGATGGACTCCTAAGTATGCCCCACCTAGCTTTTATCAAGCAAAAACAACGCTCTATAATGTTCCTCGCCGATGTATGCTTCATGTTAAAATATTCCTCATGGTTGGAAGGTGTATGTCCATCTCTCCATTCGGATAGGTGATACCTTGTTCCTCTATAGGGTGCAAGGAATCCTTCGCCGTTTGTGTAACCACCATCTACAAGGTAATAATATCCTAATAACCAAAAGGAAAATTCCTATTAGTATGTGCATGTATACATAAAAAATCAAATATGCTTTGTAAATTTAAAACTAACTAATGCCTTAACATTGGGAACCTTTAACCCATTGGGTCTAGTTATGGCATCACGCAGCACCCTAGAGTCCGATGCGGAGCCCTCCCAACTCAATAACACAAATATGAATTGCATATCTCTTAAACACACGCCCAACACATTTGTTGCAATTTCACCTTTTCTTGTTCGGTATCTTGGCTTGTCAATTTCGGCTACACGCACTTTAATATAAGTCCCATCTAATGCTCCAAAGCAATTCTAAACAATAGAACTTGTTACTTTCATTAAGTTGCATAAAAGCAAGAGAATCACTAGTTAGACATTAAGATCATACCTTAAACCTTCCCCACCTAGAATCCTCACAATTATCACGCACAAGATCCGGGACTTTTAATAGGATGTCTTGTAATCACAAAACTTCTTGCAAGACGGAATTAAAAATACCTACTAATGGTCTCTCTTGACCCAAAAAATCTACTACCAATAGTACGGTTCTTAACATGAAGTGCAAGTACATGTAAGAACACGCACACTTGCTCCTCCAAAGACACCAAACCATCATTTTTTACCCTTCCATCTTGGCGAAGTAAATAGCATAATAGACCAAAAGTCCTTCTATCCATTCTAAGTTCGTTGACACATTTTATATCACTATTTCCTATTATACTATCAAGATAACGCAAACAAGTCTCACGTCTAACCAATGAACGATTATTCAAAGAGCGCCTTTCAATATGTCTCCTTATCGATTTAAGCATCATCAACACAAGAATAGTGCAAGCACACATTGTCTCTAAATGCCACAACTCTAACAATAAGATCAACAAAATCTTTCTTCTCTATCCATATCTAATAATTGTTATACAAACAAAACAATCTTGGTTTAACTAGTTGTGATATTAAAATAAAATGTACATATAAAACATAAAAATAAAACCCAAGATAGAACCCATAACATTCATACAATCCAATTAATATGCTCAGATAAATTTCATTAAATAAAAAAACATACACTAAACAATAACCCATAGCAAAGAACATATAGAAAAATCGAAAGAATTGCAGAAAAATGAGTAGAAAAACTTTAAAAAGACAAACCACCCATTGCTAACAATAAAGGCTGTAAAGCCTAGAGGCATGAGGCAAAAAACAAATATGTCAAAGCTCTATTTTGGTTATGAGTTATCAGTTATTTGGGTCAAAAAAGACACACCAAAGCTTTGACATATTTCTTTTCTTCATGCATTCCTAATACCTCTTCCCCAATGCTCTCCCTTTCACAACAAAGGCAAAACAATGACCCCATTTCTACTCCACATTAAAAACCCCAAATTTTTTTTCTAAAAACCTTGCATCCGTTTGTTATTCCAAGTCTTCTTCTTCTTCTTAAAAAAAAAAAAAAAAAATTCTATGTAAGAAGCATTCTTACTCTGTTCTTTAACCTATTTATTATAAAAATTTCACATAATGAAAAATTTTCAATTCTTCACATAACCCAATCCTTGAACTTGCATATCTAGCATATAATACGAATTACACAGCCACTTTTAATTATCTCACTCAAAAGAACATTGAAAAGATCTCAAGAAGGAGCCAAAGAAAGAAATATTCAAGAACAAAAAAAATTGGCAAAAAACCTGAAAATAAAATTGAGAAAAATCTCAAAACATTTGCAGATTCATACCATAAACTAGACAGAAGAGAAATATTGAGTACAATATTCAATCAAGTTGAGAGAATAGGAAGATTCAGGGATAGGGAGAGTGGTGAACTGTTGAGAAGTAGTGAAAGTTGACTTTAGTTTGCTTGGGAAGCACAAGACGATAACAAGCTATCAAAACGCACGAATGTTCTAATTAGTGAGTGTACCACTTTTCCCCCCCTTACATGGGCTTAGCTAAGAACCCCTAAGGAGGTGTTTTTGGTGGTCCAAGCATTAGTAGTCCCCATTTAGAACTAGAACTAGGTCAACCAAACATGGGCCTAATTTTAATCTAATCCAATCCATACGTGGGAGGTGTACCAAATGAGCCCTTAGGGAATTAGGGAATAGAGAATTAGAATCAGAGTCACAAACTCAAATCAAACTCAAATGAAATCAAAACTTACATTGAAACCAAAGAGAAATAGAAAGCTCACATGAATTGGGAGAAAACCTAGAAATTGAAACCACGGAGACGAAAAGGACGACGAAGAGGACGCTCGCTCAATGAAGAAGATGGTCTCACTCTATCTGAGCTCGCGCTAGTCTCTTTCAGATTTCGGTTTTGTCTCGCTTCGTCTTTTTTCTTTTGATGCAGTACGCGAGTACGTTTTGAAAAATAAAAATAAATTTTTTTAAAAAGGTTAATTGGTCACTGATGTGTTAAATGAGAGAAGTAAGGCTACCTTGACATATGTGTTCGTCACTAACTATATAATTTAAGTTTTTTTCAGTGATTAATTTAAATAATGATTAGAAAATTAGGTCATTAAAAATAAAAAAATAGTGCTCTATTATTTTTGTGACCATGTAGTATTATTAGTAATTAAATTCATTGTATTTGTAACCATTATTCATGTGGTCACTATTGACCTTTTTTCTTCTAGCGAAGTTTGTAATGGGGTGAGCTTTACATTTTAGTCTCCTTCCACTGGAAAAATATTATCCATTTTAGGAATTTCAATATGATACTTGTCACTGCTAAAATATGAATATGGTTCGAATGTATTAGGTTAACTTTATTTTTCTCCGTAAGGAGGTATATATAAGAGTTTACATGTGGGCTTTACAAGGAATTAGATACAGTAAAGAGTTAGGAAAGTATCTCCTAATTGTACAATGATTTATCAATTATATAAAAAATAGGAAAATAAATTCCTTAATTAATCAAGGAAATAAATCTCCTTGATTAATTAGGAGACTCACGTCAACACTCCTCCTCAAGTTGGTGGATATACGTCACTAATGCCCAACTTAGTAAGTGAGTCATGAAATACTCTTCCACAAACAGTTTTGGTTAAGATATCTGCCAATTGGTCTTCTGATCTTACGTATGGTAGGCGGACGATCTTCTTCTCAATTTTTTCTTTGATAAAATGTCTATCTACCTCAACATGTTTAGTTCGATCATGTTGAATTGGATTATGGGCAATATCGATGGTTGACTTGTTATCACAATGTAATTCCATTGGCTTTCCTAGCTTGAAACCCAATTATGTCAATAGTCTTCTGATCCATAGTAATTCACAAACTCTGTGAGCCATTCCTCGATACTCTGCTTCAGCACTAGACTGAGAAACCACATTTTGTTTCTTACTCCGCCAAGTGACTAAGTTACCTCCTACAAAAGTGAAGTAACTTGAAGTAGAGCGTCTGTCAGTAATAGAGTCAGCCCAATCAGCATTCGTATATCCAACAACTTCGAGATCCTAATTTTTTTGAGAATATTAATCCTTTTCCAGGTGCTGACTTTAAGTATCTTAAGATCCGATCAATTGCACTTATATAGGACATACTGGGTGAATTGTCATATCCCGGGATCGACTTCGCCGTAGCATGATATTGTCCGCTTTGGGTCCCTCTCTGCCCTCACGGCTTTGTTTCTGGGAGCTCACAAGCAATTTCCCAGTAGGTCACCCATCCTGGAATTGCTCTAGCCCCAACTTGCTTAACTTCAGAGTTCTTATAACTCCAAAGCCAGTGAGCTCCTAAAAGGTCTCGTGCTAGATGGAGACGGGCATGTACATATAAGGCACATCACCCCCTATCCGTTGGTCGATGTGGGATGTTACAATCCACCCCCCTTAGGGGCCTGACGTCCTCGTCGGCACACTCGCACCACACGACAGAGTGGCTCTGATACCAAATTGTCATATCCCTGGATCGGCTCCGCCGTAACATGATATTGTCTGCTTCGGGCCCCCTCTCTGCCCTCACGGTTTTGTTTCTGGGAGCTCACGAGTAACTTCCTAGTGAGTCACCCATCCTGAGATTGCTCTAGCCCTAACTCGCTTAACTTCGGAGTTCTTATAACTTCGAAGCCAGTAGATCCCAAAAGGCCTTGTGCTAGATGGAGCGGGTATGTACATATAAGGCACATCACCCCCTCTCCGTTGGTCGATGTAGGATGTTACAATCCACCCCTATTAGGGGCCCAACATCCTCGTCGGCACACTCGCACCACATGGCAGAGTGGCTCTGATACCAAATTGTCACATCTCTGGATCAGCTCTATCGTAGCACGATATTGTCCTCTTCGAGCCCCCATCTTTGCCCTCACGGTTTTATTTATGGGAGCTCACGAGCAACTTCCCAGTAGGTCACCCATCTTGGGATTGCTCTAGCCCCAACTTGCTTAACTTCAGAGTTCTTATAACTCTGAAGCCAGTAAGCTCCCAAAACACCTCGTGCTAGATGGAAGCGGGCATGTACATATAAGGCACATCACCCCCTCTTCGTTGGTCGATGTGGGATGTTACATGAATGCATAAACTGATTAACCACACTCACAACATATGCAATATTTGGTCTTGTGTGAGCTAAATAAATCAATCTTCCAACAAGGCATTGGTACTGTTCCTTATTGGTTGGTTTCTTGATCCATGTCTTCACATAACTTGTGATTCATCTCAATGGGTGTATCCGCAGGTTTGCATCCAAGCATTCCTATTTCAGTGAGCATATCTAATACATACTTCCTTTGAGACAGAAATATACCAGTTGTGGACCTGGCTACTTCAATTTCTAGACAGTACTTCAGACCACTTAGATCCTTCATCTTAAATTCCTAAGACAAATACTTCTGCAGTTTCAGTTGCTCTTCCATGTCTCCGGTTATGACGATGTCATCCACATAAACAATCAATGCAGTAAGTCTTCTTCCATCACGTTTCAAGAACAAAGTGTGACATGCATTACTCTGTATATATCCAAAATTCTTCATGGATTTAGTGAATCTGCCAAACCATGCCCTGAGGGATTGCTTTAACCCATATAATGACTTTCTGAGCTTGCAAACTTGATTCTCCTTGTCATGAGCTAAGTTACATCCTGGCGACAAGTCCATATATACTTATTCTTCCAAGTCTCCATGTAAGAATGCATTTTTTACATCAAACTGATGAAATGGCCAATCGAGACTTGCTGCTAGAGACAGAAGAACTCTGATAGTTTTAATCCTGGGTACTAGGGCAAAAGTCTCTTGGTAGTCTATCCCATATCTTTGTGTGTACCCTTTCGCCACCAATCTAGTTTTATATCTTTCAATGGATCCATCTGCTTTGAGTTTCACAATATAAATTCACCTGCATCCCACTGTCTTCTTTCCATGAGGTAATGACACGAGTTCCCATGTGCCAATCTTCTGGAGAGCTTGCATTTCTTCATTCATGGCTTCTTTTCGTTTTGAGTCTTCTAGTGCTTCAGTTACACTATTAGGAACAGGTATGTCGGCCAACTGCTTCACAAAGTGTACCCGTGACTCTGATAATCTGCTGGTGGATACATAATTGTTGATGAGATATTTCCCTTTTGCATTAAGATCTACTTCGCAGTGAACTGGAGCTTTTCCACGATTCTTCCGTTTTGGAATTTAATATGCAGGCTATGTGGATTCTGAAATTAAATCGTCATGGGATATTTCATTAATATTATCAGTTTCAGGAAAAGGTGTTACTTGAATGACATCCTCAGTAGGTGATTGGTGTGGTACTGGAGCTGAAGAATTCTCTGGAGTGAAAAAAAAACTCCTCAATTTTCTCATCCTGAGTTTGACAGCAGGGAGACGACCAGTTTTGAAGCAGATTTGGATTTCCAGGTGGCGACTGGTCGCTTTCAACCTGCGACTGGTTGTTTTCAGGCAGAGTCTATTGCGACCAGTTGCTCGCAACCTGAGATCGGTCGTTTTCAGGCAAAGTCTCGGGCGACCAGTCACTCGCATCTAGCGACCAGTATTTTTCAGTCTGTGACGATTCTGAAGGAAAAAATTCTGAAATGTGAGAAATGTTGGCATCGCGATCCTTCTCCTATACAGCTGAAAAATATAAGTCATGTTCTCAGAACATAACATTCATAGAAGTATAGACCTTCTGACTAGGAGGATGATAACACTGGTACCCTTTCTGATGAGGTGCATAATCGATGAAAACACATTTTTCGGCGCGGGGATCCAATTTGTTGCGTTGGTGATCATGTAAGTGGACAAAGACCACACAACCAAATATTCAGAGTTCCAGGTTTTGGGTTGGAGGTATTTGGATATGGTGGTGGAGTGTTTCAAGGGGGGTTTTGAAATTTAGGATAGTGGAGGGAATCCGATTGACAAGGTATGCTGCAGAGAGGATGGCTTTTCCCCAAAAAAGCCTAGGCATATTGGCACCAAAAAGAGAGGCACGAACTACTTCCGATAAGTGTCTATTCTTTAGTTCAGCCAAACCATTATATTGAGGAGTGTAAGGGCATGAGCATTGATGGATGATGCCATGATCTTGGAAGAACTGATTAAGATCATGGTTGAGAAATTCTCGGCCATTATCGGAACGAAGAACCTGAATTCGAGTATGAAATTGTGTTTCCACCATTTGATAGAACTATTGAAACTTGGAACTGACTTCTCCTTTTGTTTTGAGAATGGAAACCCAAGTCATGCGTGTGCAATCATCAATAAATGTGACAAACCATCTAGCTCCCCTGGTGTGGTAATTTTAGCAGGGCACCAAACATCAGAATGAACAAGAGAAAAGGGAACTAAACTTTTATTTGAACTTAAGGGAAAAGGAACATGATGAATCTTGGCCAGTTCACAAATGTCACACTTAAAACTAGAAATATCTCAATCGAAAAATAAGGAAGGAAATAGCTTCTATAAATATCCAAATGAAGCATGTCCAAGACGGCGATGCCATAATCGTACTTCTGAAGTCTTCTTCTCAACACTCGCACCCCCAATTGAGTAAGCTTGACTTAGACTGGCTTTACTATCAGATGCCAAGTCCAGATAGTAGAGTTTGGCCCTCATAGTACCACAACCAATCGTTTTGCTGCTGAGAATGTCCTGAAAAACACAATGAGTAAGCAAAAAAGTTACAGTGCAACTCAGAATCGTAGTAATTTGGGCAACATACAAGAGATTATGGTGTAAGGATGGAACAATCAACACAGAATCCAAAGTGAGGGAGTCAGAGAGAAAGGGACCCCTCCCCAATTATTGGAGAGGGGGTACCATTGGCATTAAACACCATCGATTGAGAGGACGGTGTATAAGAAGTTATTTGTCCAGGATCAAAGGTCATGTGATCAGTGGCTCCGGTGTTAATCACCCATGTGTGTTTCTTTGAAGAACTATGCAAAACGTAACATTAGGTACTTGTTGTGGCTATAGAGGAAGAGGCGGGAGCTGGTGCAGTCATAACAGCAGGACTTACAGGATTTGAGGCGAAGGATGTGTTGAGTGATTTGCTCCTATTCTTACGGAGAGTTTTGGAGTGGTCCCACCAATCTGGGTACCCAATCAATTCGTAACAGCCAACACGGGTATATTTGCTTCCACCACAGTGAGTGCATTTGTGCTCTGGACGAGAGACAGAGGGCCTTGTGGACATTGAGTGGCCAGGACCGTAGTGTCTGGAGTACTGGTCATGGTCAGTCGTTGTTGAGGTTCGCGACGGAAATAGGCAAAGGTTTAGTCAAGGTCTAATTTAGGATCTTTGCACAAGATTTCCCCCCAGACTTGATCAAATTGAGGGTCGAGGCGGCAAGAAAAAGGTGAACACGAAGACGATCCAGTTCGGTCTGACGTTCAGGCACGTCAACATCGCAGTGCATGCAATTTGGAGTGCAGTGATCAATCTCTTTGAAGATGGTTTGCAGCTGGCTGAAGTATTTATGGACAGGTGCACCATTCTATTTAATGGAGAATGCCAGTTTGTTGAGATCAAAAAGGAAAGTTCATCTTCATCCTCAAAGTAGGTTTTCTTCACGGCATCCTAAATTTCTTTGGCGGTACTTAAACTGATGAAACAACTCATCAAGTCAGGAGACATGGAGTCGATGAGCCACTCCTTGACCCGAAAGTTCTCCGTACACCATTGGCTGGAGGTGGAGGAGAGCTTAGAAGGTTGCGGGGCGTCGCTGGTGAGGTACCCCAATTTTTCGCAGGCAGCAATACGCATATCCATGACCTGAGACCATAAGGTATAATTGGTCTCTGTCAAGATGATGCTGGTAGGAAACGGAGTGTTGTCACTATGAATAGTAACAATTTGGGAGGATGGTGGAGTGGAGTCGATGGGTTTTGATGTGGAGACAATATCCATGGCAGCGGAAGGATGTAAGAATAAGAGAAAACTATGTGTTTAGAAATTTGGTATGTGTATAGGAATATGAAGATATGAGGGATGTGTATGGAGATCTGAATTTAGGAAAGATAAAGATGAGGAATATGATTTAGGGTTTGTGTTTGAAGAAATTTGATATGAAGATTTAGGGTTTGTGTGTGAAGAAATTTGATATGAGACAACTGAGGATTGATTGCTCTGATACCATGAAAGAAGTTGAGGTTCCACTCCAAAATCAATTGGCAATGGGGGAAGTAATTCAACTCCTTATAAGCCCTTACTAGGTTTCTCAACTTTCCAATGTGGGACTTTTTATCTTCACATTCTCACACGCCCCCATACGTGTGGTGAATTTTCAAGCGTAATACGTGGACAACACATTTTGGGTGGCATGGAGCACGTATGGCGTTGGGCTTTCACACGTGGGCTAATTAGGCTCTGATACCATGCTAAAATATGAATATGGTTTGAATGTATTAGGTTAACTTTATTTTTCTCCATAAGGAGGTATATATAAGTGTTTACATGTGGGCTTTATGAGGAATTAGATACAGTAAATAATTAGGAAAGTATCTCTTAATTGTACAATGGTTTATCAATTATATAAAAAATAGGAAAGTAAATCCCTTAATTAATCAAGGAAATAAATCTCCTTGATTAATTAGGAGACTCACGTCAACAGTCACAAAAGGATGAAACTTGATCAAGTAAACAATCCCAACCATTATCTCTCATACTTTGCAATCTTCCTTTATATATTTTGACCAAGTCCATGACATTCACAATATCTTGACCTTTCTTTTGTAGTGCATGAGATAAGTTGTTTGTGATTACCATTTTTTTTTTAATCAAGTGTAGACCAAAAATGAAGCTAAATGATTGCATAAAAGTCAATAAAACCTTTGCTTCAAATTTTTGTTCATTACCTAATCCATATCAGGTCCTGCCCACTTAAGAGCTTATTATTATTGAGTGCTTCAAAAACTGCATCAGCATGCTTCTCTCAACATATCACGATGATTAGCAAATGCACCCACAACATTCACCACATTAGAAACCATAGTAAATAAATATGCAATTTATGAATGTTTTTTTTGCCACAGCTACCAGAGTTCGCTGAAATTGATGAGCAAAACAATGAACATAAAAAGCAGAGTCATTCTCATTTAGAATGAGTGTTTTAAGACCACTAAACGCACCTCTTATATTACTTGCCTCATCATAAGCTTGCCCTCGCAATCTAGAGATGCTTAATCCATGTCTTGAAAAGAAATCATCAACGACTAACTTCAGTGAGGAAGATTTAGTATTTGTAACATGCACAATACCTAGAAAGCGCTTAATTACATGACCTTTATCCACATAACGTAGTACAATGGCCATTTGCTCATTTGAAGACATATCACATGATTCATCAATAAGAACGACAAATAATGAATCACCAATATCCCTGATGATTGCATTGATAATTTTAGTTGAAATAGCACTTGAAATGTCCTTCTGGATATCAAGTGATGTCAACTTCATATTTTGAAGAGCATTTTTTAGCATGACAGCTTTTATATCATCATTGAAACGACATAGCCATCGTAAAAATGCAAGAAAATTCCCTTGATTGGTTGAATTTTCATATTCATCATGCACACAAAATGGAAGCCCTTGTTGTAAAAGTATCCTACTAACACCAACTGATGCACCTAAATGAGTTCGATAATCCATTTGATCTTGGTTTAAGTGTTTTGAGAGAATTGTTTCAATATGTTGCTTTTGGTTTAATAAGACCTCACAACTTCTCCAACCTTTATTATGGACACTATTTGGTCCTCCAACATGAGTTTGTAGTCTATCTTTTTTCTTCCAATTTGAATATCCAACACCAACAAAAGATTACCCCTAGATTGCTCTCCAATATCAGGTTTAAAAAGATAACAACATAGTCAAAAGGCATCATCTTTTTCAATGATGTACTCCAACCAAGTATGAAACTCACTAAACCAAGCAAAATTTAACCGTCTTAGTTTGGCTCCAAAGTTTTGTAAGGAAAATTATGTCCTCGAGGTTGACAAGGACCTTTTTGGAGATAAGCTCTTCGAACTTGGTCTTGAACATTTGGATGGTAACTCAATATTTGATTACGTAATCCAGGATCAGCTGACAGATTTTCTAGGTTAAGTTCTGTAGTTTGGTTAGAACTACTTTCATTTCTCTTTTGAATACCCTCCTTCCTTGCTTCAATCATTCATTCCAATTCTTTAGAGTAAATTTCTACCATGTAGTAGTTTGGGTTTGAACTACTTTCATTTTTCTTTTGACTCTTTGCAGGTGAAGACTCCACTAACTCAGACTTTGATTTGATTTTCTTTTGAAAAATCTTTCCATAATTGAAGCATGAATATAGACTAAATTTAAATTGAAACAAGTATGAATATATTCTCAAACTTATAAACCGAAACAAATTGAGCATTCAATTCATAGCAATATATTAATCAAACCAATAGAGAATCTTGATGAATTATTTTTGCATATGTCAAACTGTAATTTGCAGGAAGTAGGAAGACCTTCTTCCAGGGAAAGGGGGAAGCTGTGTCCTTATTGAAAGAATGCAATATATAATTATGATAATAATTCTAATCCTTTTGGGAATGGGTAGAGTATGGTTGTAGGAAATTTGGCTTGTAAATAAGGCCTATTTGGTTACATAGTTCTTTGGCTGTTGGGTATGGCCCATGTGGTAAAGTACTTTTAGCTTAGAGGAAATTGGGCTACATACTAGTACTTTTTTTCTTTTGATAAAATTTCAGCGGGGGCTAGTGACTGCACTGGTCCCCACGTGCTTCTACCCCTACTTATGATATCATTGGTGGAAATGAATGAGTCACATATTCCCTTATGATATCATTGGTGGAAAGGAATGAGTCATTTATTCCCTTAATATTCTAATATGCTTATTACTTTTGTAGCCTCCTATAAATTTCCTTGCTTCAATCATTCATTCCAATTCTTTAGAATATATTTCTAACATGTAGTAGTGTTTTGAGAGAGAGAGAGAGAGAGAGAGAGAGAGAGAGAGAGTTTGACTTGCAAGATTTTATAATTATCATTATCATGGTGAGTGGGTTATGTAATGTGTTATAAAAGTTCTTATTTTGTGATAAATGTGAAAATCATGGATTTATTCGATTTACAAATCCCTCTCTATTTTTAAGTCAAGCATGTCTAATTTGTACAATATTTCACACAATATATATTATTGGGAGTTTTTGTGAAGTACGTACTATTGATACAACATGAGAACTTCAGTGACTAGGTATCCGAAGAATAAATGTACTGGACAAGGACATACGGCAGTGAGGCCGAAAGGGATCACGTGCCAGGTACAATTTGTGAATGATGACCAAGATATAAAGTAATGATGTGATATGATTTGAATTGTGTATCTTTTTATTATATTTTCTAGAGTGTGTAAAATGGCATTGCTTGACTGGCATACTACATAATTTACGCACTGAGCAGTGGTTTGCTCATCCCTAACCTATTTTGTTTTTCAGATCAATTAGTGGGCAATACAATACTAAATCGGAGAAGTTGGATTAGTTGAGAGTGATAAAGTTTTATTTATATTTTGTACTCTTGTAAGATTATTATTATTTTTATAAGGAAAATGTATTTTAACCAAATTTTCACTCTAGCCAACTTGGCTAAGCCCAAAATGATATAAGTGAGAGGGAGAGGAGAAAAAATTTGCCCCTTGTTCAATAGGGGAGGAGTGGACTAGATTGGACTACACTAGCAAAATGCCTACATTTCATTCGCAATTAAGGCATAATATGAATATTGTTGTCTAACTTGGAGGATGAATGATGACTATTCATAAGAAGTTGATGACTAAACTTACCCCTCATAATCCCACCATTTTCAAGAGGATTAGAGGGGAATGAGGATTAGTCATCAACCTCTTATAGATAGTCCCACAATAATTTTCGTTTGACATATGAGCAAAGTCTAAAATATCGATAGTATCGAAGAACTATTGAGGATATTATCACTTTTCGGGTTAATGGTATTTTGGAACGTATCCATACACATATCGTATAAATATCGATGTCGATAATTTCTCTCACACTTCAATAATATTTGGCCAAAATATCGACAATATTGATACTATTGAGATGATGATGACAATGAAAAATTTGAAGAGTTATTTACACTAACACCTTCTAAGGTTTCTCGTGTTTTCAGAAAACCCCCTCAAGTCTGAAAAATTACACGAACACCCCCTGAGGTTTCAGTTTGTTTTCACAAAACCCATTTTCGTTGATTGTTTGTCCAAAAATTGATGATTTAATTAAAAAAAACTTATGCAAATGACAAAATTAACGTCAATGAAGTATATGCAATCTCAAAGGTCAACTTTGTCATTTGGAGAAATTTTTTTGGGTATAAAATCATCAATCTTTGGATGAAAAATCAATGAAAGGAGTTTTGTGAAAACAATTTAAAACCTCACGGTGTTGTAATTTATAAAACCTCAGGATGTTCTTGTAGTTTATAAAACCTCAAGGAGTTTTGTGAAAAAGCCGAAAATCTTAGGGTGTTAGAGTAAATAACTCAAATTTGAACCTTACAGGAACTCTATGTGGTACTAAGTCACTCATGTATCATACCATGCAGGATATGAAGTGTAAAATATTTTTGTAAATCATTATAAATAAATGATTATGGTGTGTTTAATATTCTTTCATTAATTATTACATATTTTCTACACTCTCAGTATTTGTCAGCTCGCTATGTAATCAATTTAAATTAGTTAACCCATCATGCAATGCATTTCCTTCCAATTTTTTGTGATAAAGTAATAGATAATTGACAAAAAAAACATCCTCCAAAGTTTCAAGGAATTTTTTCAAGTTTTTCTTATAATTTCCGTGGTTTTTATTCAATTTTTATTAATATCAATAATATCCCGATATTCCATTGAATTTTCCGTGTTTTTGGACTACGTATATTTCCGAAACCATTGATATTTGGGTAAATTACTCAAATGATCCTCAAACTTATACCTGATTTACATTTTGGTCCCTCAATTAAATTATTCGTTCAAATGTTCCATCAACTCTATATTATTCGCTCTAGTGGTCCTACCATCTAATTTTTTGTTAGATTTAACCAAATTTTAGGGTAAATAATGACCAATTTGCCCTCATATTTAACGGAAATATTGACAGAATGTAACGGTAGGACCAATGGAGCGACTAATATAGAGTTCATGAACCATTTTAACGAATAATTTAATTGAATGACCAAAATGTAAATCGAGTATAAGTTTGAAGACCATTTGAGTAATTTTTTTTTGGTCTGAAATTCATGTTGTATTCCAAAAGATCCCAAAATACAGATAGAAGGCAAAAGCCACAAAGAGCCAGCAGAACACATGAAACAAACTACCAAAAGCAAGGTTAGACATAGCTAGATTCCACCGAAACCTAGAACAAACAGTCCCTACCCAGCAAACTAACTACTAATAGGAATTAAAACTAAATTGCAGATGCAACAAGAGGTGGACAAGGCAAACCATCAGATGTTAACACCCCAACGAGAGACAATGGTGGTCTGTCGACCCAACTTTGCAGTTCCATAGCTCTGTTACCTATCGACGCCGCTGCATGAGCCGCACGATTTGCACTCCTAGGTACCCATGACCAAATCACCTCTTCGAAGCTCGAAACCACATCATGGATTTCGTCAATAAGAGGGAGGATAGCCCAGGAGTTGTTATCATGATTTCCAGAGATGCCATCTAATAACACCTTGCAATCAGTCTCCAAGATGACTTTCATATTACCCCTGTTTTTAGCAAGATGTAAAGCACAAAGAGCTGCTGCCGCTTCTGCACTAAGAGATGAAACACATGAAAGTGGGGAGGCAAGACCACCACACCAATCCCCAGAGGAATTACGAGACACAATGCCAATGCTGCCCTTCATTGTGCCAGGAAGCCAAGAGCCATCCAAGTTGAATTTTACGTAGTTTGGGCCTGGTTTAGACCACCGGGTTCCTTGGACATGATGAACAGGAGAGAGGTTCCCTCTAGCATCAACCTTGGAGACAACCGCTAAGTATTCAGAGCAAGCATCTCTAGCATGGGTGATCACAAGCCTCGGATCAGGGCTAACCCCATTAAAAACGAATTTGCACCTTGCCTTCCAGATTTCCCAACACAGGAAGCTGAGAAAAGATAATAAAAAATCGCCATCAGTTCTTGAAGTGCCAGGTATCGAAATAATGCCTTCAATCCATCTATCAAAAGTCGAGATCCTCCGGGGGTCAACTTTGTAGGAGAGGTTTGAGCCAAACCACACAAGTTGAGTCCACGGGCAAAGAAAAAGAATGTGCTCCACCGATTCTTCAAAACCTTCGCATATTGGGCAGATAGGATCCGTTGCAATTTTTCTTTTAAAAAGAGCAAGTCTGGTTGAGATGTATCCAGATAGAGCTCTCCAAAGAAACAGTTTTATTTTTGGGAGAGTCTCCACCTTCCATATGGTCTTCCAAACCCCTTCCGAGACAAAGTGTGAGGAGTGATTATGGCTTGCAATGTCGGTATTTTGTCTAGCATGAAAACGGTGGTACCCCGACTTAACAGTATACGAGCCACTTGAGTTCCATGGCCAAACAAGGCGATCCGGTCTGGAAGAGTGACCAATGGGGATGCATCTGATGCTCTGAAGAATGTCATTGTTTATGAAGGTGGAGATACTATCCAGCTTCCATGTGTGGTTTTGTTTGTCCATTAGTTCTTGGACCAATTGGGGGGCTTGAGGAGGAATTGGCTGCAAAGTTTTCACAGGTCCCGACTCACAGGAAGGGATCCAGACATCGTTCCATATATTCGTGTTTGCGCCGCTAAAAATTTGGAAGCGTGCTTCTTTCATCATTGCCTTTCTTCCCTCAAGAAAGCTGACCCAGGCCCATGAAGGGCGAGAACCCTTAGTTGCATTAAGGAAGTCAGTCGTAGGGAAATAACGCGCTTTCAAGATCTTAACCCAAGCAGCTTCAGGGTTCAAAATAATTCTCCAACTTTGCTTAGCTATAAGAGCTAAATTGAAGTTGGACAAGTCACGAAATCCCAAACCTCCCACTTTCTTGGCCAAGCATAATTTTTTCCAGGATTTCCAATGAATTCCAGCGCTCTCCTCATTATTGCCCCACCAAAATGAAGCCAAGTCACTGTTGATTTGATTACATGTTCCTTCCGGGAAACGAAAACAAGTCATAGGAAAAGCTGGCACAGCAGTTGCTACTACCTTTAAAGGAACTTCTTTCCCAGCAAGAGAAAGGGAGTTGAGTTTCCAACCATCAATTTTCTTCCGGATCCTCTCTTTGATGTAGCCTAGAGCTGCATTCTTGGATCTTCCCCAGATTGTTGGAAGGCCCAAATAGATTCCAGGGTTGTCAACTCCATTAATATTCATAAGAGTACAAATATCATGTCTAGTATTTGCTGGAGTGTTGGGAGAGAAAAAAAGGCTGGATTTTTGAGAATTGATGCACTGACCAGAGGCTAAGCAATACTTGTCCAGCTTCTCTTTTAGCTTCATACAGTTTTGAGCTTCAGCTTTCACAAAGAACAAAGCGTCGTCGGCGAAAAACAGATGGGAAATCATTGGGCATCTACGTGCGATACGGATGCCTTTGATCTCTCCATTATGAACAGCACTAGACAAGTTTCTCGAGAGGGCTTCACTCACAAGCAAGAATAGGCAGGGAGAAAGCGGATCCCCTTGCCTTAGGCCACGAGTCGGTTTGAAGAATTTACCCGGTTGGCCATTGATAATAACTGCAAAGGAAACCGTAGAAATGCAGTTCATGATGAGGTTGATCCAAACTCTAGCAAAGCCCATTTTCATCATTACAGCCTCTAGAAAATCCCACTCAATCCGATCATAAGCCTTGTTCATGTCGATCTTTAAACCCGCCTCATGTACACCCCCTGAATTCTTTAATTTCAAATAATGAAATGTCTCATGTGCCATGAGAATATTGTCTTGGATTTGCCTCTCTGGCACAAAGGCATTCTGGTTTTCAGAAATGATGTCTGGGAGAATTGATTTCAGTCTATTTGCAATGACTTTAGCCAAAATCTTGTAAGAGTTGTTGCATAGGCCAATTGGCCTAAACTGATTAGTGCTCACTGGCGCTTGGACTTTAGGAATCAGAGCAATGAACGTCTTATTAAGGGCTTCCAAACGGCATCGACCAAATTGAAGATCACTAGTGGTGCCACAGACAATGGGTTTGACAATATCCCAGAAGAATTTGTAGAACATTCCCTAAACCCTTGTAGAACATTCCTGAGTAATTTATCCTTGATATTTTAAACCTTGCATCTGAGTGAGGCATTGCTTTGATGTGCTTGCTGCTGGGCTCAGATCCACCATATAACGCCAAATCCAAATTTGAATCTGGGCAATAGGAAGTGTCTTGCCTAGCCCAACTCAAAGAGAACAGATCCTTTCCTTTCCTTTCAAGTTAAAATCTAAATGCAGAAGCATATAACATTGTATAAGTAACATCATAATCTCTCACAATAAAAAAAGGTTTATTCCAATTTGATGAATCACTTTCTTTAGGTTGCTAGAAAAGTCCTATTTTACAATCTGATGAAGGAGCAAAAATTTGTGTGTCCACTAGATGTCGCTGACAAGTGAAGCCTTTCGTGGTCATGGAAATGCAAAATTTCAATGCTAGCAATTGTCATCGTGCAATTTGATTTCACACATTGCATCAATCCAGTACCAAAATGAACAATGATCACTAAAATGCTTTGAGGCAGTCTAACCATTTTAACCGAAGTGTTCATAGGGAAGAGATATATTGGGAGTGTTTCTGATATGGCCTTATGTATAAAGATTTATATCACAGAAAGGGTAAGCAAACATACATAGCACAAACTAACAGGAAACTTTTGAGACACTCAACATTTCCAGGTAAACGTGAAACCACAGCAAAATCCCAGAGTTACTTTTCTGTTTGAGGTGGTTGAGCAAGCATTATATCTGATGTCGACAAGGTCCCTGACTTATCAACGTCGAGATCATCGAATTCCTCCATCACAAGTCTAATATCCTCTTGGCTAATCTTCCCCATCTCTTTGAGCTTATATATGATAAATTCAGCAGCCCTATGAAAAAAAAAAGGACAAGAAAGAGAATGGATAGTTTGTTTTGAAACCATCAGCAAATTAGAATTCAGAAATAAGCCCAGAAAAAAAAAAATCACAATCCACATACCCAACAACCCCATCACCATCAAGATCAGCTACCTCCAAATCTACATTTGTCATCCTACGAGAAAGAACCCACTTGACCAATGCCCTTTGCCTGTTCTGGGCGTTTAGCTCAGCAACGTAGAGGAGAAACTGAGCTAAACAAATGGTACTTGTCAATATCCAGAATATTGCAAAAACACGCCCTGCTCGAGTTGAAAAGCTCTTATCTCCATACCCCAGGGTTGTGATGGTAGAACAAACGCAATAAAATGCATCCACAAGGTCCAATTTCTCAACAGTAGCTAGGAAGATTGTGCCAGCAATTATGATTACCGAAAGAAGGATAAAGGCCACAATGCATTTGTACCTCAAACTGTTAGTCTCAACATCTTTAAGAACTTCAATACAACCTACTTTTTGATGCATATGTAAGGCTTTATCAAGAAATATTTCCTGCTTTGCAACCAAGTAGTCGACTGCTTTGCTCAAGATCAACGCAACAAGAGCCATTCCTGTGAAGACAAAAGCACAAGCCAGTAGTTTCGAAAGAATGCTGTTTGGCACTAGGTCTCCATATCCAACAGTGGTCATTGTCACAATACAGAAATAAACAGCATCAAGAACTCCATTTGTCTTCTCTCCCTTGATCTGGTTCCTGACGAGGTAGAAGCAGATAGTTCCTATGCCTAAGTAGACAGCCAAGAATAGAGCTACTTTCTGAAAATTCGGGCGTAAATTTTGAAGAATGGATTCAGTAACTGGAACTGAGCCAGTGTCGGTTGTCTTTAAGGGTACATACTCTGCAAGAGGAGCACTTTTGCAACGGCGATATGTTCTACTCTTCATAGGATTCTTTTGATTTGTTTGAGGTGAAGGATCTCCTAGTGCTGAAATCAAAGGTTCCCTCACATCATCCATAGCCATTAGAAGACTTGCAAAGCTAAACAGTTTAGGCGGGTTGCGAAAGATAGCACACCAGTTCGAAATGAAAACCTTAAGCTGAGTGAGGGCTGTTGCTGCTCTCAGACCAACTGACATAACTAACTCTGTTTCAAGTATCAAAGTTAGTTCAGAGAGAAAACTCACCAGCCACCAGAATAATTAAGCTGCATCTTCGAATTCTGCTTCTCAATTCTTCACACGTCTGGAACATCTCAGTCTGGAAGTCCAAGCCTCTCAACTGTGTTTGATCCGCGTGCGACGTGTAGGACGATGAGCCACAACATGTGGAGGAGGCACCGTCATTAATACACCAACGCACGGTTTTTCTTAAGAATTTTTTTATATCAGAAATGCTCCTTGAATTTAAATCCATCAAATTGGTCTCGGTCATTGCATTTCATCAAAAATTTTGTTAAAGCTCGTCGTTTGTCATTATATAACAAGTTTTTATTTTATTTTTAAAAAGGACTTTTCATCATAATATATCTCATTCACTCACTCATCATATGCTCACCAAAGTCTTCTATTCTCTATTTAGAATTTCACAAAACTTCCATCAAGAAGAGTAAATGACTTTGTTGAATAAAAGACGTGAGCTTTTAATCTTATGGGTGGATAAAGGTTGGTCGGTCACATTCTCTTTATTGAATCCAATTGCTACCTTTAGCATTTGTTCAATTAGCTCATATTTTCCCAGTTTACAATTGCTACTGATTTATGGCATGTTAACTTTCGGAAGTCATGAATCGGGCAATTGAAGAATTTGAGAATAAGGAATTGGAATCGGATTAACTACTCCTCCTAGTTGATATGATTCATAGTTTGGAAGGTATTTGATTATAAATTTTTACCATAGAATGAGTAATTGGAATGATTCCGATACCGATTACAAATTCATTATTCCCTTATTCTTAAGTTCCCTGCTTTCTTGAAAGTAAATGGTTTCTACACCAGAACCAAGTTTAAAAGGCCCAAGTTTGACAAACACATAAGTTAATTAAGTTCTATTCCTTACCAAGCGGATCTAAACTGACCCGGCCCACAAGCAAGCTTATAAATACCCAGAAATCATTTTAAAAGAATCGCCATTAACGCAAGAATTATGGAGGGAAAGCACTCAAGATGGAGCTCACAGCCTCGGCCTTGCGATTTGCTAAGAAAAATCAGAGGTGTCAATTCATATATTGTAAACCAATTCGAAATCAATTTCTTCAAGTAGAAGCTAATTTATAGTTTCTCATTTATTTTTTTTGTTAAATTTTTTTGGAGCGCAGAATTAACTCGAGCTATAGTTGAAGATCTCAGCAATGGACGGTCTCCGGAGATTCTCATCGATCGCTTCAGAAATTACTGCACGAAGCCCGATTCGAATTGGTTAAATGCTAAGCTTACTTTCTCGATTTTAGTTGATCGTTCAGATTTTCCTGGTTTTTCTCAGCAACCAAACAAGCACCACAGAGTTCTTAATATGTTCAGTATTCTTTTTTTTCTTTGGGTGCGATATTCCGGGAAAATTAATAATTATTTCGTAGATTGGGTAGTAATTAATAATTAGTTATCCAAACTGGTACATTGTTATGCGCAGTTATTGTAGCTCTGATTTGCCAATTTTGAAGGAGACTCTCACACTTCGAAGGGAAAGCCATTTGCGTAGATTGGGTAGGTTACGTTGCGCTTGGTATGGTATTTAACTTTTCATGTAGTGCAGCTTAGATTTTGTTTTTCGTTTTTTAACAATACACAGACTACTTTTTTCAAAATGAGCTGAAATAAGTGTTCATCTTCCATTTTTGATTGGCAGCCTAAGGACATAACAGACAATTGAACTCTATCATAAATGTACAAGAGATTTATGTAATGTACGAATTACTGATTACCCGGTTCCCCGAATCTGTTTCAGATGTTTTGCTTAGGGTTCTAGTAATTGTTCAGCAACTTCTGCAAGAAAATAGACATGGGTCTAAGAGAGATATCTATTACATGCACCCTTCTGTATTTTCAGGTGAATCTGAGTTACTTTTCATTTCCAATGTCAAAGAATAAATCCTTAGTATATGGGCTGTACGATATAGTTTGTTATAAGACCTTGAACTTGGATTATGATAAATGTTATTCTTCTTTTTACACGAATTAAACCTTGGTAAAAATGCATTGTATTTTTCAAATTATCATGGGCATAGAAATTGAGGCCTACTGATTTGTGGTAAGATAATATGAGAACATATGGTATATTTGATTAGATGTGATATTTTCTAATGGGAAATTCTTGATGCATTATGTCCATGGTCTCTCCTCTCCAAGTAATTAGTAATATTCTCTGCTTAATTTACAATGCAGATCAGTCAATTGTAGACCGTGCGATCAATGACATATGCATCCTTATGCAGTGCAGTCGTCACAATCTGAACGTGGTGGGTACTCTTATATCGGCCTTATCAAATTTATAGCTATTTATATATAGTAATGTGCTCCAACGTGTTATGTATGATTAGTAAAAGTAGTAGTATTCTTTAGACTCTTGAAATTGCCACATGAGCTTCAAATAATTTATAAGGCCGCATACAGCATTTGGGTTATTTACTTCATGTTGCCTCCTTTTGGCAGGTGTCTGTAGGAAAAGGGTATGCATGAAAATTCGCTTGATTTTCGAAGACAAGAAGATAATGGCATACATTGCTGCTTGATTTTTCATAAAAATGACTTATGCCAATCATCATTTACATTTACATTTGTGTATTCTTGGTCCGTTGAATACATTGTTATTCCTGGGGCTTGCACCTGTTAGTTCAGTATGGTTCAACTTTCCTTACAATATTGGTAAAATTGTTCAAATGTTTATGGTACTTTTTCGTTGAGTTGATATCACTGTGATCATGGTTTAAGTATTGTCAACTCATACTGATAATTAATGTTTTTATCTCATTATAGGTTGGTAATGGGCTGGTTAAGGTTCTCAGAAGCTGGAAACATGTTTGATTGCATAAATAGGCCAAACACTGTAAGAATGGAACATGTTTTTTTAAAAACAATGATTTGATGACATCTTCTGCATAATCGTATTTTTATTGTGTCTGAACTTAAACATCTGCATCTGGTTCATGTACAGGCCTTTCCTGTTCCCATTCATGTTGAAGAGGTCAAAGGTATTCAGATGATAACTAAGAGAGAACTAATTAAAATATTAAAATTTTCTTGTTTAAAATCAATGGATATTCAAATTCGATAATGTAAACTTTACAAGTTCATTGGTAATTACATAATCAACCCTAAGTGTCATTTGAAGTCCAAAAACATGCTCAAATCATTAATTCTAACCTGCAGATATTGTTAGTGTAGCAAAATACATACTTGTTGTGGAGAAAGAATCAGGTAATTGCTCTTTTTGTTAGCAACCCTGGTGCTTTAGCTGGATATCATTTGATTTTGATGTGTGTTTCTATGAACAAACCATTATTCGTATTCTGTATAGTTTTTCAACGATTGGCAAATGACCAGTTCTGCAACACAAACCACTGCATCGTTATCACTGTAAGCATACACCCTTGTTTTTGGTCAAATAACTCTCATTGATCCTTGAAACAGCTTTTATTAAACTTTTTTGTTGGTGTGCTATTATTGTTTTCTTCACAGGGAGGTGGATATCCTGATATTTCCACAAGAAGGTAACAGAGTGCCTTGCCTTATCTGTTTGCACTTTATTTTCCCTTTTGTCTATATACTTTACATACTTTTCATTTATGTTTGCCAGGTTTTTGGGGCTTCTTGTTGATACTTTGCATCTCCCTACCTATTGCTTGGTAGACTGTGATCCGTACGGTTTTGACATCCTGTCCACATATCGGTTTGGTTCTATGGTTAGGCTTCCAGATCACTCTATGAACTTGTTATCTATAGTTTACAAACTTAACTAACATGTGAACTACCTAGGAAGACTGCAAATATTGAGGATTGAGAACTGCTGAATAAGTCAATTCTTTTGTAGACTGCTCATATAGTGTAATGTAAATAAAGTTACAATCCAATTTTAACCCACTCTTTTGTGATGTAAGCAACTGGCCTATGATGCAAAATTTCTACGGGTCCCTGAGATACTCTGGCTTGGAGGCTTCCTTTTGGACTCAGAGAAGTACCAACTTCCACAACAGTGTCTCCTTCCCTTGACAGCACAAGGTGAGAGATATGGTGCTTTATTTACATTGGCATTACTATTTCTTTTAGTAACATTAAATAAGGTTCCTTATAACCATGCCAGACAAGAGGAAAACGGAAGCCATGTTACGTAGATGCTACTTACAAAGAGAAGTGCCAGAGTGGAGGTAAGACTCTGTTAGCTTTCTTATTTCATCCATCATATGACTGGATTAAGTAACTTGAAGTAGTTTTGTCCTTTTAGATTGGAACTACAATTGATGCTGGAAAGAGGAGTGAAATTTGAGTTAGAAGCGTTGTCTGTGCATGAACTTAACTTTTTGTCGGCGGTGTACATACCATCTAAAATTGAAGGTGGAGTCTACATCTAACATCTTCTACATCTGTTCTTGTTACCTTATAGGAGAAAAAAAAATTATAGGATTTCTGCAAAGCATAATCCACATTTTCATTGCAAAACCATTGTATAGGGGAGAGAATTTGATTAAATGTCAGTTAATCGCACCCGAATCTCGGTGAGGCGCAAAAATGGGGGACATCCAGAGACTAATTGTCATGTTGAATGTTGATCCTCCAGAATTGTGTCTTTAATGTGATGAAATCTGAGGGCCATGAGTCTTATTAAACTTGAGTTAACTTTTAAAAAAAATTCAAGGGCCCAAATTTAAATTCAACGGTCAAAGTGATAATTAATTCACGAAAATTTTATTCCAAAACAAATTGAAGAAGGCTAAATCGCTTCTGCCAAAACTATCAAATTTCCCTTTACAGAGGTGGGTTGTACCGTGCACTTGGGCCAACCATTCCTAACTCATATATTAAGAAAAGGTTTTCCAACTCCTTAAACTTATACCTGAGTCAATTTAGTCCTCGATTTTTGTTTTGGAGTCAATTTGGTCATCAAACTCTCTCAGTTGTGACATTTGAGTTTTTCCGTCACATTCTCTATTTGAGAGTTAAAACGATCAATTTGAAAACTCATCTCCTCCTCTCCCCTCTCCTAACCCTCCAATCAACCACGGCCATACCATGCAACTCACTTCGAGACCAAATTGAAATTCGGGTATAAGTTCATGCAACATTGCGATATAAAAAAAACCATAAAGAAATTACAATACCTTTTTCCCGGAAAAAGAAGAAGTGAAATTACTTTTTTGGTATTTCCTCGATATTTATCTTCTTTTTAATTCATTTGACTTTTGCCTTGCTTTCATAATTGCAGAGATAGAGAGAGATTCTCTTAAAAGCATGAAGAAAGTGAGCATAGCTGGAATTTGTGACGAATTTACAAAGACAACTGTCCTATATTCACACTTATATTTTCTCAATCAAAATTAAGAAGTAAAAGTCGAAAAGTAAAATTAATGTAACTTAATTACGTGCTGGAAACAGTAATTTCACCATTACGTGCTGGAAACAGTAATTTCACAACTGGACATAATATTTCGTCCCAATCAAAATTACAAGGAATATCGAGAAGAGAGATTTTAGGAATTAATTGCGAATGTGACAGCCAAAATACAACTACAAAATATACAAATACTAGTAATTATCTCAACGAAAATTAATTTATAAATGATGACACAGAAAAAAGTCAAGGTCTATACGAACCTTTCAAGCAAAGCTGCAAGAACCCATTGCAGAAATTTTATCAGAATTTGCTCTCATGGATTCTTCCATTGCACAAATGGTTAGACTAGAATTCTTACAATACTTTGTTTTTATTTGTTTGATACGGTAAGTACAAGCGATGGGGTTGGGGGTTTACACAAATATTCATTGGGTGTTTGGTTTCGAACCTCTTCCCACATGGATGGAGGTGGAAGAGCTCAACCAACTAAGCTATACCCACTGACTGTTTTTATTTATTTATAATCATAGTGAGGGTTATAAATTTTATTCTTGGTATATCTCATGGCATTTGATATATTTTATTTCATTCTTTTGCAGACTTGTGTTCTGAAAGTGAACATCAAATGTAAAGCATGCAAGACAAAGATCTATGATGTCTTGCAGAACATCTATGGTATTTTCCCTTTTTCGTCTCTCTTATTTCTTATTTTTCTAGAAAATAAATGGTTTTGCTACTGCATATCTTCTATTTTTATTAAGGATTTTTTACTTATTATTATTATTATTTTGAAATTTAGGTGTCTATAAAATTGACATAGATGCAGAGCAAGGGACAGTGAAAGTTTCAGGGAAAGTAAATCCAAGTACACTTCTAATGGTGCTTGATGGGTCAGGGAAACATGCAGAGCTAAAAAGTCTTACGTTTGATGGCGAGGTCAAGGAGGGCTACGATTGTTTTGGACAAGATGGATATGGATATGGACATGAACATGGATATGGATATGGACATGGATATAACCCTTATGCGGTGCAACCTTATTATCCCTGTCCACCATTTGGAGGGATTGATTATTATGATCCAAGTCGTCTCATAATGATGCCATTGTCGCCGCCGCCGCCGCCACCGTTACAATTACCATCAACATCGTCGTCAGTTCCACAGCAATCTCAGCCACTACAATTACAATCACAATCGCAATCATTGCCACCACAACCACCAGCACTTCCGCAGGCCGGTAATGCTACAAAGAGGGTGCCCAAATCAGAGGCCAGCTCGGGTAAAAAGTCTATATGCGTTATCATGTAAGGTGCTGGAATAAGTCTAGGTTTTGGTATAGGGCTGAATGTCTATTAATTAGCAAAGTGTTTTCTTGATGATGACATGCGCATTATGTAAATACTCAATTTGAAGTCTGTGTTTATTTCCTTCAACTTTCATGTTAGAAGGATTTTTGTCCAAAGTTGTGAATTTTGTTACACCAAATTAATGTGGCAGTGTTTCATTCGTTCAAACTTTAAGTGCACTCTGAACTTTAACACGTGTATTGCTAATTAATTGGCGAACAAATTTGATGGCTCTATGTAACAAACGATGAGCATAAAAAAAATCTTCACTTGGATCTCTACTCAAGAATACTAGGTCACTTGGGTATCAATTAAAGGCCAAAAGGGGTCAATCAAATATAATTTTCTTTCATTAGTGCTTTGAAGGCAATGTGTTTGATAAAATGCCTCAACACGAGACGAATTTTTCTACGGATAAATGATATTGCATTTAACCTGCACGAGGACACAGAGCTTCTTCATCTTGCCACTATGTAGAGTTTTAAGAAATTGATAAATTTAGATGTCATTTTAGGCATAGTTCATTTGGATTTAGATGCCTGACAAATTTTATGAATGTCTCCCTTTGGTTTTAGGTGAAACTCTCTTAACAAAAAAATAATCTTTAAGTTGTGCGTGTGTGTGTGAGAAATTCTCCTCTCCTATAGTTTAGACTATCGCTTGCACTGAAAAAAAAAAAAAAACTTTTAAGCTTAGGTGCTACAAGTGCTAACATATCTCTCTGACTTTCATTGATTGGTATATGGAATGTGAGAATCAAACAAATAAGTTTGAGATTTAACTTCATCCTGAAGGAAGGAAGGACCCATACATCATTTATGAAGAAACTGCTTTGTTGATGTAATAAGGGGTGAAAATGAAGGCTCCTGAGTTTCCAACCACTTCAGTGTAAAGACTACAGGGATTCTTCCAGCCACCTGTACTTAAAACAACACTAGCAGAATACAAAATCAATCCCTTTCAGAAATGGAAACAAAATTCTGTGGCTTTTTTATGCACTGTTTTACTTTCAAGCATTTAACTTTATCCAAACAACTGCCAAATGGTTTGGAATTTGAAATCCTACTGATCAGGAACTTGACATGTGTAAGTCTGATTTTGTTCAGAACTTCAGAGAGGGCTACAAAATTATCCCACCTGAAATGAATTTGGATGTTCTGGGGAAGTGAATGTTGGGTATCATGAAGTCATGTCACATCTAGTAATATTGGATAAAATGTTTCCTAAGGGCATGGGTTACCTATAGGCTAGAGATGCCAAAATTCTTATATGCTATTCCTTCTTTCTTTTGCTTTTTGACCACTTACCTTTGTATGCTAACTTTTACCTTTTTACTAATTTTCATCTGAGCAAATTAATTAGAAGGCTCTTAAGTGGTAAAATCATCACCCCATACATATAGATAAACTACAATATCCCTCCACATGAGGGGCACATGATACGTTTTTATAAAAAAAAAAAGTGAACAAAACTTGACCTAGGTAGTTGCACCACTTTATAGAGATTAGGTGATTAATAGTAATTGTGTACATACTTTTTTTTTTTTTAGTACAAGCGATGGGGAGGAGATTTTTTACACACACGCACCAAGCAACATGTCATGGGATCTCTGATTTGCAAGCTAAGATCTTTTTCCACTGAGCTAAACTCAATTGGCCGTGCATATACTTAAAAGTTGATGTGGTATTCCTACAAATTTCATAATAATGGAACCATGTCACATCTTAGAGTTTTGACTTTATTCTCCTTCTGGATACCTCTTCCGTGTTGCTAAAATTTGGTAAGATTAATACTTGCAACATGATTTCTTAACGGCACCAGGTACCTATAGGCTATAGATGCCTAAACTCATATATGCTATTATTCCTTCTTTCTTTATCTTTTTGGCCGCTTTGCTACTACCTTTGTATGCTACTTTGACCTTTTCACTAATTTCATCTTAGCAAATTAATCACAAGGATCTTAAGTGGTAAAGCCAGTGAGACAATTAGACAGATTGCTTTGTGATTAGGGATTGTTACATTTTATCCTGATAGCAGCAACAATGAACAAAATTATTTGGATTGACATGATCATGACAGAGCTAGGGATTCAGTGTTTCATCACCTCTGTCAATTCTCCAAGAACACAACAAATGTAAGTTTGTCAAATTCCCACCAAACAAAAAGATTGTGAGTCAATGGGGCCCAGCCAACCATAAACTCCAACAGGGCAAGTGTATATCTAATTGTCATTATGAAATATTTGAAGCTTGCAGCAGTCGCTTTTATATGAATCTCTGCTTCAAAGCACCGTTTTCATATAGTTATTATGCACTCAAAAGAAGGTAGAAAATAAAATCTTTTACTAATTAACATCTATAAATACATAATACACAACTAATTAACATAATGAAAATTAATTATGAATGAGTAAAAAAAGGAAGTATTTCCCACAAATATACTGATTAAAACACTAATTAAACCATGATTAGTTGTCTTTGTGCTTCAATCCTTAGTTCTTCCTTCATTCTCCTAATGAAATCTTCAAATTTCTTGTTTAGTTCTTCAGTGCTAGTACTGGACATTCCATTTCCATCTTCTTCTTCTTCAGCAAGTGTTCCATTTTCTTCTTCTTCTTCTTCTTCTTCTGAGACTATAAACTCGATTTCTGGCTTTTGTTCTTTTTGATCTTTATATTCTGCAGCTGCTTTCTCTGCATCTGTTTCTACTTGGTTGATCAAAGACTCACTTTGTTGTCCTTTTTCTGCAGCAACATGTTCTGCTGACTCCGTACTTTCCACTTTAACATCTTCCTTCTGCATAGCTGGTTCTTCAGTCTCTAGCATTGGCGATTCGAACCCGGAACCACCTTCTTTGTTCTTGAAGGTGGTTTCATCATTAGTACGATGAGACTGGGACGGGGACCGGATTAAGCCAGAGCATTTTGCAAGGACAACCAATAGCAAATTGCAGATGAGGAACATGCAGTTCTTGTCAATGGTGTGGGTGAAAAGCTGGTAAGGGAATGTGGAGAAGTAGAAGTTGAGGGAATGGAGGCATGAAAGCAAAGATGAGTTGGGAATGCAGAAAGTAACCACAGAAACTGAAAGCAAAAACTTGGTAGCTTTTTTCAGAAGCTGATTGTCTATGGAGTTGTACATGTAGTAACTATGAGTCAAGGTTTGTTGGTTTTGGCTATGGTACTCAGTTTGATCCATTTTCTCTCTCTATCTAGCTAGTTTTTAATTGCTAAAGAGGCAACTCTGGCAAATTGAGGAGGATATGGAAGGCAGAGGAGTTTGAAGGAGTCTTGGCAAGCTTGTATCTACATATCAAAGTCATGGATTGGATTGGAGGGTTATATAGGTCAGGCTTCAAAGTAATTTTGGATGTCTGGGTTGTTTTCCAAAAATACCCTTGGATTGAGGATCCTTGAATAGTGTTCCTATGTGGAGCAGTAGAAAATTGCCATTTGGAGACTTGAGATGGAGAGGATGTTGACATGTTATTTTCTAGACTATTTTGAACTTTCTAGCTGTCACCCCATTCAGGCATCAGGTAAGAGTAATCTTGATGTTCACCAATTTCAGATTTGACTTCTTTATGATGGAGGCAATCACTTGGGAGAGCTGGGACCAAAAAAGAGATCTGATAATTGATATTCAAGACTCTTTCTGTTCTATAACCAACCCTTGAAATATAGCACAATGTCATTGGCACAAGCAATGCTAGAGAATGGGACTAACTTATACAAATAGTTTACAACTAGTTTTTCTCTTTTCTAATCAACGGATCGAAGAAGATTCAAACTTAAAATCTCTTTCATCATTGGCAAGAAAAATATCATTGAATTAAGAAGCAGGGACAGACCCTTATATTGACATTCCCAATCCACCCAAATCAACCCCCCTTTCATGCATGACCATGCACTGCATGTCGGCAAGCATAAATTCCAGCACTTCACGCACCCTACACGTAAGGTAAATTTAGCCCATCTCATTTTGAATTCTAAGTCCGTCATTCGCTAAGAAGCAAGTAATTAATTATTAGAAATATAGTTGGCAACATACAAATGTATACAACTGCATGCTAATCTACATTTTCTTTCCTACCACCAGGGAAGCCAAAACCAAGAGGTTGTGACATATAGCGGGTGAAAATTCTGCTTTGTATGGTTGTTGCTTGGAAAATCATAAGAAGAATAATAATGCTACACACACACACACACTTGTGGTTGGTTTTGATTTGGGATGGTGTTCAATCCTTCATCTCTAAGCAAATATCATGCTCTTACTTCTCATAATAATGGAAGCTTTGATTTTAATGTAAGTTGTAACTTAAGAAAAGTTTAAGCAGTTTTCTCTCATAAATAATTAATTTACACGTAAACTTTTTATTATTTTTAAATAATTATATTACTTCATGACATGACATGTCAAAGATATATATATTCATAAAACTCTAATCACATATTAACCTTTGATTAGTTAGGCGCAAAAGAAGATCTGCAAATGCAGCGCACGGCTCCAAGTGATTTTGACCATCTTCATTATCTTCTTTACTTTTCTAAACCTTTTACTTTTAATGGGCACAACCCCAAACTTGTTTATCTTCCTAACAACAACCTTCTATGTAGTTTTATGCTTTCCCATAAAGGAGAAAAAGAGAAAAAAGAGAAGATTCTTTCTCACATTTCAGCAAGATTAGAAAAATCAAAATGGTATTTCATGTTAGGTTGTTGTTGGTCTAGGCAGGAAGACAAGGCCATGATTTTGCTGGTTAATAAAGCCATCACAAAATTTAATTCAGGGTTTTATCACAAGTGGCTCACTAAATATGATCCTTAATTTTTTTTGGTTTACGCATCAATTTGGTCAATATTGTCATATAATTTTCGTTAAATTTGGTTATGTTACCAACTTTAAGTGGGAGCTTTTATCAAAATATAGCTTATTTGAGTCCTTCAACTCATGTTTTTGCTCAAAATGGTCATATTATGTCCGTTTAGGATTTTACATTTGAGTTCCATTAAAGAGAGAACATAGCCTTATCGAGTAAAATATATGAGATTTAGTTTTTTCATGGCTGAGATGTTGTATTTGAATGAAAATAACGCTTTAAGTTGGTGTTGTGCCGTCACGTGATCAAATTAAAAGAATATTTTGATTGAATGTGACGAAAGGGACCAAACTGATGTGTGGACAAAAAGAAATTTGGACAAAATCAACGTTTAGGATAACATTGATGTGGAGATCAAGAGAATGGCGATGACATTAATCGAATTTTATGGTTAAAGACTAAAATGATGCGTTTAAGTTTAAGATAATTCCGGGACTAGTGCTGCAGTGACATATTAAGACAATAGTTCCATCTTTTTAGTCGGATGAGGAAGAATAGTTCAAAAGTTAAATGGAATAAAATAGAGTCCGGTTATCATTTCTTAATAAAAACATGGAAACAAAAATTTGGAAAAAAGAAAATAATAATAAAAATATATTTGGAAAAGAAAGAAAGAAGTCGGCTGCCAAACAGAGAGTTTCTTGACTAAACTAGAAACCAATCACTACAAACAACCGACATCCAAACACCCCTCCGTATTAACCCTTGAAAGTTCAAAACAATTCCAATACCCAAACACCCCCCCTGCGCAGGCGATCACAAGCAAAACCTCTCTAAAACCCTAAAAATGTCTTCGATACTGCTTCGATCCCGTTTAGTCTCCCGGTTGTTAAAGCGTAATCGACGCCTATTCAGCTCCGATGTGGCTTCAACCCCTCCCAAAGAGCCGCTCATCGGGGCTCAAGCCCTAGTGTCCGATCTCTCACCTCCACCGCCACCACCGCCACCACCACCTAGCACTGAGGCTTCGAACGCGTCAAGTGGAAAAGCTTGGAACTTCCTCAAGTACTCGCTCATTGGCGCGATCACTGGAGCCACTGCCACTGTTGGTTATGCCTCCTATGGTATGAGCTGCGCTGATTTGGAAATGATGGTTTCTTTTTTGTTTGGTTTTTTTTTTTTGGGATTCGGAAGAAAACTTTGATGTGGGCTTTGGGTGAAAAGAACAAGAAAAGTTTGGTGTTGGGTGTTTTAGATTAATTCATGATGAAGAATTTTCATTTATAGCTGATTTTATAAACCAATGCAGAGTTGTAAGATTCGGGGTTTGATTTTGACTGTGAAATTTGGGTTTCTTCTTTTTTCTTGGCTTGTAGAAGCGAAATTTGATGTGGGTTTTGGCTAAACAGAAAAGCTTTGTGTTGGTAATATTGGCTTAATTGGTATTCTTGTGGGTCTTTATGTTTGTTGGTGAAAGAGGGAGAGTGAATTTTGGATTCGCATTTGTTTTGCAGCATACTCTGTGGATGAAATCGAGGAAAAGACAAAGGCTCTCCGGGCAGCACCTTCAAATATCAAGGTGGCAGATGATGCACCTGCTCTTGAGGTAAGTATGACTTGGAACTTTGTTTTACGAATGCAGTTACTTGGCTCTGGGAATGACTTGATATTTTTCTACATTTCTTTGGCATGAAATGCTAACTATCAGGTTAGCTTTGCATAAATGATATCCGAGTAACTTGACCTGAAAAAGAGAGGGGAAGAGAAAGAACAAAATATAAGGCTTCTTTAGTTTCCCAAACTTTTTTGAAAAACTAGGGATTCAATCCAAAATCGAAGTTGTGTTTTAATATTTCCAGACATGTGTCATATTGAATTCGAGAACTGTAAAACATGTTCGAGATGAGTTTCTGAGAAGAGTGAAAATAGGATATGCATTTAGTTCACATTGTTTCAGAAACAATTTCCTGTCAACTGCTTAATATTAAAATTCTTGACATGTATAGAGGATGACAGTCAACTGCTGTTAGTGTTTGGTCGACTGCCTTTGACCTGGTCAAGCTGGTTCAGTTGAAATTCAGGGGTATTTTGACCAAATACTTAAGCATGGCAGTGAGCTGGGGTTTTAGTCAAGGATGCATATTTTCAGAGTTTTCGGATAGAAGGTTATTGAAAATTGAAAAATTGACATTATTATTTTCAGGTACTGTGTTGTTTTCAAGATTGTATCCGAAAATTCATTTAGGAAAACCAGATAACCATGCCTTTATTTAGGATTCTTTTGTGTCTCTTGGTTTTAAGAACAATGAATTGTATCCGCATATCCAGTTTTGGTATAAACAAACATTGTATGCTGTAGTTTGCATACATTGAGTCACTCATCACTAAATATTTTAGCAATTGTTAACCAGAGAAACTGTGTTTTAATCTATACGGAATATTCTGACAAAAAAAAAATTCACACAGAATAAAGACAAGTGTAGGTTGCATTAGTTTCCATCGTATGAAGTTGTGCGGCCTTTCTCATTATGATGCTTTATGTTATCTTATTACCTGTGTACTTGGAAGGGATGCAATTTCAATAGATTAACATTTTGTTTTTAATTTGTTCTGCAGAAATTTAAAAATCGGGTATACTCTTCTGCAATTACAGGTGGGTTCCTGAACTACACCTCTGTTGAGTAATAGCCATGCCTCACGCATTACATTTGTCTGCTACACAGTTTCAGCAGTTTTTCCAGTCTTTTTGTGAATTTTGACTGCTATTAATTCACTTTATGTTGGAGCTGGTTACATAGAGGATGCATCAATTAACCTCAATTATCTTTTACTTTTATTTTATTGTGTAGTTCATATATGTTAATTACTCAGCATATAGTAACTTTATCATGTTGGTGAACATCAGAAAATTACAAAAATACATATGTGAGCTTTTGATCCAACTCTTTATCACAGAGAAGTGAATTGTGTAGTGATGGTATATTGTAAAAAAAGTATATTGATGGTTAATAATTATTGTTTTGAAGTATATTGACCTTGCTCATTTGGTTGACACTTGTCACCTGATGGGCTTGATGTTTAGCAGCACATGACTTGATAATAGCAACTTTTTGCTTAGTACCACAAACAAGCCATCCTTTCTAATTATAGTTCTATTTGTTACCGACATTATGCTGATTCGTTTTTATCTTATATTTCAGTGCCTGCTAAAGCAGCCGAAGTTTATATTGATGCAAGGAGAACGATTGAAGAACAAATTCGAGTGTGTACTTTTCTCTCTTTTTTTTCTTTCTTTTTTCTCTTCTTTCAGTTTTGGTTCTCTGCTTCGGCAATCGGCACAGTGTAGCATCATCATTTTGATTTGTTTGACACAGTTTCTTGTTACTGTCATATAGGGTTATACTGAACCATATGCAGAGAAGCTTCTTCCAGATTTGCATCCCATGGAGCGACATGTTTTTACACTTGTTTTGGATCTCCAGGAGACATTACTTTACTCTTACTGGACGGTAAGGCTAGGACTGGAAAATGGTGGTTGTATCTCCTACTTGAAAAAATTCCTTCTTTCAGGATGGCAAGATTTGGCACGGTCTTAGAAGATGTAGTGGGTAGTCTTTTGTTTTTTTTGGTGATCTCATGACATCTTGGCAATGATCTTTTCCCACATTTTTCATGTCATGTAAAAGTGTTCTGCACTACAGTCCTCATGCCTTGAAAGTTCTTTTTGTTTCTTTTTTTTTGGTGTGGATACTTGTACTCACGTTTCTTTTTGGCATGTAAAGCGAGAAAAGGGTTGGCAGACTATCAAAAGACCTGGAGTTGATGCTTTCTTGGAACATCTTGCTCAGTTTTATGAAATCATCGTGTATTCAGACTATTCTAATATGGTATTTCAATATTTCACATTACCATTCTTTCTCTTGGAAATTAATTAGACTAACAGAATCTAACTGTTTCTTGGTATATGTAGTATGTAGATCCTGTAATGGAGAGACTGGACACAAAGCATTGTGTAAGATATAGGCTAGGAAAGGCTGCCACTAAGTATCAGAATGGAAAACATTATAGGGTAAGTTGGTTGGGTACTTGTTTCATTAAATGATGTTCAATTCCATCTTTTCTGTACCTTTTTGATGTTTGACATCTTTGAATTGCTTCTTTTAGCATGGAATTATTTTATGTGATTGGTGAACCTTGCCTTTGCCAATCTCTTAATATTTCTTTCAGAAAATTTCCATATTAACTACAAGTTGCACAAACTGTTTGCTGCAACCAAAAAGCTTACTCGCGTCCCATGTCAAACCATGAAATAATTGATAAACTCCAATCTGTTTAATGATTCAAAAATTCTGTTCCCTCTTAATTGGCTAATCCATCTGTAACAAATCTGGATCTGAATTTGACGTGTGTTTAGTAAAGCATATGAGGTGTAGTTTCTCTTGGCAGGACCTTTCCAAACTTAATAGAGATCCAAATAAAATCATCTATCTGAGTGCCCATGCACGAGAAAATAGCCTTCAGCCTGAAAATGGTGCCATCATAAAGCCATACAAGTATGAGATGGATGACACAGCCCTTGTGGATTTCATACCATTTCTTGAATGTAAGTCTGCAATTTTCATTTATTTTCTAGCACCAGTAGCTCTTGTATTATTTCTATTCATCATGTTTGTGTTAAATCAACTAATGTTTCTGAGAAATGCATTACCGCTTGCTTGTGCTTGGTTTTTGTGCAGTTGTCGCCCGTAATCCTCCAGCAGATATTAGGCAAGTATTAGCATCATATGAAGGGCGTGATATCCCTGCAGAGTTCATTAGGCGTTCTAAAGAGCATCAGAGGTAAAGTATATTCTTAATATGTGTGTGTTTATTAACCTTTGTTTTTTTCGAAATTTATAAGTCAGGCGACTGAGGAGCTGTTCTATTCTTGTTGATAATAAAAAATGCTTAGAAATCCCACCTTCCCCCTCTTTATAAAAAGAAAAAAAGAAAAAAAATTTGTTACGAGATTCTGAGATTCGCTGCACACACACATGCACAGGTGGCCTGGGTTTGTGATTCAGATTTTGTCCCAAACATGCTTGACCATCCATTTGTTATATACTTCATAATGTTACAAGTTGTCACAAATTCTTACTTTACAAAATTCGAATGACATTGTAGGCGAATGCAAGAACAGAAGCAGCAAGGTCGATTGTGGAGACGTTGAGGTCAGGAAGGAGACCAAGTCAGAATATTGTAAAGACTAGGTGATGTTTTCAAGTATAACTTCCAAGCTGGTTTTCCAGTCAGTGTTAGCTATCAAGCTCAAGCCAATTCCGGAGAAATTTTGAATTGATTATATAATTCTTTTGCGGCATATTCAATCTGATTGATCAGTTCAGTCTTTGCGCTGTTGACATCGTATTTTTGGCATCAATTTAGCTGAAATTTTGCTCACAGAAATTTATATTTTGTAATACCCTGAGAATAAATGATTCTGTAACTTGTTCGTCAAAAATTACTACCCTATTTTTTCGGTTCCCAACACCCTTTTTTGTTGATTGGTAAACGTGTATTTGGGCAGAATAAGATCGGTTCACTTTTGGTTTGGTCACTATACCATCCATTCAGGTCTGTGCAAACAGTATTTTGTCTCGAGTGATTAAAAATGTGTTCCAATTTCTGCCCTTGCACCGATCACCCTTCGTTTCTGGCAAAACAAATCTCAGCTTCCTTTCGACCATTGTTTTTGGGACCATTTTTCATTATACAAGAGATAGCCGAAACTACTCTACAGAGAAGGGGATTCGAATCTAGGTACAAACGAGCGGGCAACCTGCATCTGCGTCTTCCTTTTGACAAACCATTTGTCAACTAAATTAACAAATAGATGAATTTTTGGGTTGATCTCGGGACTAGCTAGTAACGTTTTAGGTATAACAAGGATATATCAAGCCACTTGTGCTTTATAGAATCTCTCCAATGTTCATAAATGCAGCAAATTGGTATTGTATGTTAAGCCAGAAAACTATGTTAGCTCTCTGAATCACTAGCTAAACAACTAGTTACAGATGTATGGATGGTAAGTCGAAGAAATAAAAAAAGAAAACACACCCGGGAAGAGTGATGTATAAACAAGCGAATACAAAACATCTGCGTATCCTGCTATGTTAATTCATTCTCAGTCTCTCTTTGTCCGAGCAACATCAACAAGGTATTGATTCAAATTCTGACCAAATATTTTTGTAGAGAATGACTCCGTGACATGCTTTCGAGCTTCCGTACCCATTCTCTGTGCCATCTGTGGGTCTTGAATGAGTTTAGCCATAGCCAAGGAGAA
Source organism: Prunus mume (assembly GCF_000346735.1). The sequence continues at coordinate 258,740 of NW_007362506.1, forward strand.
TTCTCTTGAGTTACCCTCACAAAGAAATCCTGTTACGCCATTCTTAACTGTCTCTACAGGTCCCCCACTATTGCATGCAATAACAGGTTTGTGAGCCGCCATCGCTTCCAGAGGAACAATGCCAAAGTGTTCATCCTGCATTATTGAACACTGCATGTCAAATTTATTTCTTCACTACATCCAATCAATGGAACAAAATAAAGTAATTAGCACCTTTGGCGTATAAAGAACACATAGGCATTGGGAGAGAAGTGCATTTCTTTCAGCTGTCGAGCAAGATGTGATGAAGTTAACCTGACTAGACACTCCTTCCCTTTCCGCTAAACTTCTGAGCTCCTCCAAGTACTCAACATTTTCCTTCAAGCGCTTATCAAAACCACCTAAAACAAAGGACATGTATCAATTTTTTCATCCGTGTGCACAGTAACTCATGCACTCCTATCAATCAAAGTATGAAATGATGTTGCATTAATGTATCAATGTCAACTGGTAGGCATTCGAGTAGGCATTGGATCCTTTGGTATATGGCCCAAACAAATATCATCGAGAATTACCGAAAACAAGGACCAAGCATAACTAACCCGTAGCTTATATAGTAATTTAAAGTCCATTTTATTGTTTGCCTAGCTACATATATCCTATAAAATATTTTTTTTAAAAGGGATGTGTTACTAATTAGCATAAAACATGCTTCAATATACCCAGGCAGATACCTAAGTAGGAACTTGCCTGCAATTGTCAAGGAAGCTTCAGCCAGATTAAGGTCTTGAAGCACATCTCCTCCAAGAGTGCGAAGCATAGAAAAGGCTAAAATTGCCAAGTCTATATTCTTTTTCTTCTCAAAACGGTTGATGGACAGAAAATTCAACCTGCAACAAGGAAATAAACAAAGAAGAACAGAAACTGTAAATCACCAGATAAAATTCAAAGAAAAGTCATCAAAGAAATGGTTAGATATGGAATAATAAAAGCATGTCTAAAACAGTAAGGAACCAATAAATAAACAAACATGTTCGTTACTTGTAAGAATTGGTGGGTTCATCAAACTGATTCACATTGACAGCTGGGTAAAGAACAGCTGGCCGAACTCCTTGTGCATCCAGACGCCTGAAGGTCTTTGCAAACATAGATTCTGTAAATTTGCTATTAACAAGAATCTTATCTGCAATTCCTGCAGCAGTATCATTTAAAAAAATAACGTGGTAAGGAATAGTTGTATACACACAGCAAACTAAAGAGATGCAGTAGACACATCACATAAAACGATATAACCAAGAAATGGAATCAGACCAGTTGTCATTTCTTCTATGAAGTCTATAGGTTTTCTATATATCCTCCTTAGAATAGTTGTATGTTGAGCCAGCAATAAATCTGGAAAATGACAATAAAACAGAACCTGCACACAAAGATGCAACACATAAAACAACTATAAGAGCAAACACTGCTACATAACAATTCGTACAAGATAGGTTCAAGCACCTTTGTTGACTTCTTCAGCTTCAGCAATGGGATGACAATAGAAACCTGATCCGCTAGTATCACATCGAATGATGGCCACATGACTAGCATACACAGAGCAACAAAAAGGCACCGTAGATATGCACACAAAGCATGAAGATGATAGAATATATGTCGGGGTAGGAAAGCACCATACACAGTCACAGGAAAGGTACCTGACAAACCGATAACATTAAACATCAAACTATGCACTGCTTTTGAATGATAGCTAATCAACACTAAACTGAGAACAGGTTCCCCAAAAAGGAAGCAGAAAGTATAAGTCACCTTCCAACTCTAAGGCCTAACACCCATCCGACTATTTAGTAGCACACACGTGCCATGAATTTCTCAAGACAGGTTGTATTTCTAACCATGCTACTCCTAGAATACACACACCAAGACTAATTGAACCTGAAATCTTCCAGTATTTTACTGTGACTTATTTTCTTCCTCAATCAAAAGGATGCGTACAAAATTTTATCTTCTTGTGTATGTAAACTAGGTCATCATGTACATCTCTGATTTCAACTTTCAAATGGCATTACAATGCCTCTTTTTGCAACTTTATGTCAAAAGAAAACAATAGTATTCAGCAAAGAATATGGGCAAGAGTTTTAGTGATTGACGAACACACTCCTATTTGATTTGTTGTGCCATACACACTCCAACACTAACTAAACCCCACCACATTTTCACAAATACCATGATTTCAAAGATAAATTTGAAGTACAAAAAAGGCACACCAGAAATAGTCTCCTCAAAACATCGATTTTTGTCGTGGTGCGCTGAGAAAACATGAACGTTATGCCCATGGGATGCGAGTTCCACAGCTGCATCAACAATTAGTCTTTCAGCTCCACCTGCACATACATTGCAACAATATAAGGCCAAAACAACTTCTTTACAATCTTCAATGATAACAAGAAGAAATAGAAATTACCTATACCCAGATCGGGATGAATAATAGCAATATTCAACTTTGAGCTTCCTTTCTTTGCCATTTTCCAACAAACGAAAGATTATCCAGTTCTTGGTAAATTCTCATTCAAGGAGAAGATTGGGTCAAAACTGGGTCCAGATGAGAGATAGGAAAATAGAAGTATCAGCATTACATGACATGAACTAGTGTAAAATTCACAAACATGGTGTCTCTATGAAATCAAATACAATATTGAAACAAGGCAGAATTAGCTTAAAAGACAAATAACCTATTCTTAAAATAAACCATTGGTCGGCCTATCTACTAAGAGAACTGGACCTAGTCTAGTGCGAATGGAGGGAATCGTACGGTATTGCCCGGGTCATTTGGTGAATTTCCACTTATGAAATCTCACCTCACCAATCTCTTCTGATAATTTTATTTATTTTCTGTTGAAGCTATCCTTATTACGTTAACGATGAATAATCCCTTAATTATCTTTCATTTGTATCATAAATCCTCCCTCACTAGCCTAAAATTGCGGAATTTATCACACAATAAGTTGGGAGATCACCCGAACAAACTACAAGATTTAGCAGCAAAGAAACTGATTTACAAAGCAATTAGCTTTCTACACCCAAAGTAAATATAGAAATTACCAACTTCCAAGGGTTTTAAAAAAAATAAATAATAAAAAAAATCAAAGAATTCGTAAAATTTCCAACCGACGCATATCAATTATGATCATGAAAATCGCCTAAATAATAAACTTAATGGATATATGCACATATATTACGAATCATTTGGGTCACAATCCTGAACTGGGCAAAGAGGAAAAGATGGAGAGTGCAGAAAAAGCCAAGCCTTGACTTACCAACTCTACTCGTGAGAGAGAGGAACATTTGCAGAGAGAGGAGACTGGGTTAGCCGTTATCTCGGTGACTTCGAACATTTTGTCGAGTTGAGCATAAATGGGGTTTTGGGTCGAGGTTTGGGTTGGGTACACTGAAAAACTCTTCCGCTCAAAGCCCGCCCAAAATGCTTATGCGAATGAGCTTGAGGTTTATTGAGTTCTGGCTTTTTGAATACAAGTGACAGTCACCCGTTTGGTTCGCTGAAAGTATTTGATGAAAAATAATTTTCCATGTCTTTTCTCAAGAGATGAGAAATAGAAATTCATTTCCCATGTTTGGTTTGTGTAGGAATGTAAAACAAAGTTCGAACATACGATTACTAGTATGCAAGCAATGACGAATCTATGAATTTTTAAGGGAAGTGACAACATTTAAAAGGCTAAAAGTATGTGAGGGAAATCCAAGTGCAAGGAGTCAATGAACCCATCTACATTAGTCAACAAGAAAGAGAGAGACTTTGAATAAATAAAAGTGAAATATGCATAAAACAAAATTAACTTAGAAGTTGAGAAACTAAGAAAGGACAGATGCCAAATAAGGGGGATTAAAGTTCATGGATATTTATTAAATAGAGATACACCATTAAGAGAATTTGGGAGACAACAAGTTTATGTGAAGCAGAAATCAAATTGAATATTACGAAGTCTCTTTCAAATATCTAATCGAACATGTGGTGGGCATCAGCAAAGGGGCAAATTCTAGCCACACCAAAGAATTTTCCGGCGAGAGGAGGTGCAGTGCACCTCCTTGCTCATGTGTTGGTCCGTATGCAAGTAAGATGAATTTTGTTTTCAACCAAACAATCCATGAAAAATAATGACGAGATGAGCTAAGATTAAGTAAAGTCAATAGCGGATTAAAGAACTAAAACAAAGGCAAATATTGGTTGAAAGAATATTAATAAAATAAAATATTTATGGGCATATTATTCTTCGACACACACTAATATCTTGGGAGTACCTATGCTAAATTTGGACATTTTGGTCATTACATTGTCACACCTCGATGCATATAGCATGGAGGAGGCTCTTTGGGTCATTAGACGTTTTCCATGGTTGAAATTACTAGTCACGGAAAATTCATGCGGAAGCGCTTGTTATTGTTAGGATTTGGTTTGTGTGCTAGCATTTACCTGGGCCGAAAAACTAAATGCTATGTGACAAAGATCATACATTAATCAGCTTAAATTGTGTTATCTAAATGGAAAATGTTTGCAATCCCTGCTTTTTTTTAGTTTGTTGAACCACACAATACAATTTAGACAAAAACGTCCGCTGGAAAATTTTCTTAATGACACTGATCTGGTAATAAATTTGAACAAAGAGTTATTCTGAATTAGCCACAATATGCACTCAACATTCAGGTTCTAGAGACAAAATTGTGTGGCATAAACATTCGATCTCTCAGTTTAAAACCATATATATTTGTGTCAAAAACATTAGGGGTGAGGACATATTGGCTGGCGGTGCATGATGCGACATGGATACCAGATGCAACGCCAGAAGTCCACTCCACAATTCAGTGATGCTCATCGAGTGGCCCTCTTAAACGAGCAGGACTGCATTTACACATCCGTCGTTCTCTGGATTATTTGTCACCTGAGCATATTTCCCTGCATCGATCACAAAGCAAAAGTTAAATTCTCCAACACAAGTCAGAATCTAAAGAATCCACGTTTAAAAGTGTGCATGATAGCAAAACGCTACATAAAGGTTGAACTCACCCCATACAACTTTCCCTGCAGGTGTGACTAGACCAAGTTCACTTACATTCACCTGATATCCACAGAATAGATGAGTAAATAATGAAATACACCGTGGATTGGCTTTATACATGCAATAAATCATCACATAACAAATGAGGTACCTCAATGATGGTTCCCTTGGTCAAGACACCGAGAGAGGTATACATTTGACCATTAGGATTCTTCTTCACACCAATGATCTCAAGGTTAAAAGTGCACTTGAGTTCAGGGTGTGTCACATGAGCTTTGGTGAATCGCAATCCACTGGGCCGGATAAACCTCTCATACTTTGGAGGTTTCCTCGTGAAACCAGGTCCTACAAATGTGGCTTTTGTTACCATCCTCTTCCATTGCTTGGCTACAAAACAGAACCAAGTATATAAGCTGCCAGGAACCAAAACAACAAATTTAATGAAAATACTGGCATCAGTTTTCACATATCCTAAATATTATTTATACAAGCTTACCATGAAAAAATCAAGATAATGAATAACTTCATCTCGTTATGAGGGAAATCTAACTCTCATAAGCCTAATTAATAATCATAAATTTAGGGGAAAAACCAGCCAAGACTCTGGTGGTTGGTATGGGAATATTGAGGAAAAGTTAAAGAATACTTACTCTTGCGTTTTCCAGATCTAAGAATTTTAAACATCTCATCTTCAGCCACAGGCCTTACCTGGAGAAGATATAACTCAGTCAGAAAATTATATCAAGATTAACAAAAGAGAAATGCTATTGCACTGTACCGAAAATTCATTCACACAGAAGGCTAAAGGAAGAATGTGGCAGATGTTCTTACCTTGGGTAGAGGGACTTCCCATTTCCCAGCTTTCTCCTTCCTTTTTTGCTTGATGGTGTTGTTGAGAATCTGTTTCCAGCATAATGTTAGATAAAAAACATGATGAAATATATTTCCATAAAATCAATACTAGCTAGCACATATTACTTTTGCACGTGTTGTGTTGTCACGATCCAGAAGATATGCTGGAACAGCTCCTTCGTGAACATCATCATCCACCTTGCGCCTAGTTGATGACTCCTCATGCATAGCCAACCTGTCGACATTCACAAACAATACTTTTATTTTACATAAATATAATTCACCAGTTGCATGCACACAAATCTAATACACCGAGGTATTGACATACAGGCAAACTACCTATGATAGACATTTAGAAACAATAAAAAGAAGCAAATAAACTTACGTAGAGTCATACAGTTGTAAATGTGAACGTAGCTATGTCTAGGTGTATACGTAGAGTCATACAGTTGTAAATATGAATGTAGCTATGTCAAGGTGTATATGTCACACCAAATTAATAATCATGCCACCAGTGCAATATGAAAAATAAAAGTTAAAAGCATCAATTTAATGCAATTGTAAGTTCTTAGAGATTTATCTTAACAATCTAAGGGAATATGGTTGACTACATGAAAAGCTACTAAGTAAGAAGATATCATTTCTAAGAAACTTAAAGAGTTAATGAGTAGTTTTTCAGAGAATAATCAACAGAACACAATGATAAACTGGAATGAGATCCGCATAATAGAACTCACGTTTTCTTCATGAGAGCCTTTTCTGCATAGCGTTTCTTAGCAAACATCTTACCCTTGATACCCAGAGCCTGTTCCATGACAAACATTCGAAAGAAACAGAATAAGCACAAATTTCACTTCGATTTTTAACTTTTAAGGAAAATAGAAGAAAAGGAGAGAATTGATGACCTTCTGGGCAGTCTCTGAACGCTTGTGGACCAAACGAGCCTCCTTCTTGCGCTTTCGCTCGAAGTGGTCTGGTCGGTACCCATACCGCTTCCTGTGAAGCTCTATGTAATCTCCCTGCGGCTGTATTTCACAAACAACAATAGTATACCATATGAAATCATGTCCTGAACAATATGAAAGCTAGAGAAAAATTAACACAGACAGAGAGAGATGGAGAACGAACCATGGTTGCAGAGAGTTTGTCGCTCGCGGTTTGTTGTCAAAATTCACGGGGAAGCCTCGGCAAGAATCTATAAAACCATAATCACATAAATAACATAATACAAAATAAAAAAGTGTTAAGAACTATCTAACAGAAACATAATGAACCCCAGTTTGCTTCGTATCTCAGTCAGTGCACCTCATAGTTGCCTAATTCGCTCACCCCCTATGAATTTCGATCTGGATCGAGCGTACCCAATTGCGGTACGGTATCGACCTGGAACGAAAGATTTAACGACTCAGTTCCAGAGGCGAGAACAGTACCTGATAGACGACGTCGCTGCTACAGAACAGTACCTGACCGCCGACAGCAGATGAGCAATCTAGGGCATATGAGGGAGACTACAAGGGGAACGATGATATTGGGTTCGGAGAGGATTTTTTTGGACGAATGGATTCCAAGAGCCCAGCCCAGGCAAAAGGCCCCGGGCAAGAGCTGGCAAGGCCCAAGGCAAGATAGCCCGAGCTATTGTCTGAAGGTGCTGACGTCAGTAAAGAAAAAAAAATTTAAAAATCGAAACAATTTCTTAAACATTACCAAAAAATTCAAATTTTTTTTAAAAAAAATACATACCTAGAAAAATTTTATTTATTAATCTCATACATAAAATCTTATGTGAATAGTAATTGTTCTTGAGTTGCCATTGCAATAAGTAGAATAGCACCAAAAAAAAAAAATTGATAAGGCATATACTATTTATGTGAACAGTAACTGTCATTACTTGCCCTTGCTTTTTGTCATAGAAAATGAGTGGAAGTGCTCTAAGAGCATCTTCACATGAATAGTGATAGCCTTGCCTTTTTTGGTTCCACCCAAAAAGGCTAGGTCAAGAGCAAGAAAAAAAAAAAGAATATGCAACAAAATATAAACAATTTAGAAATGTAAGAAATAAAATGATTATGCAAGAAAAAAAATATATGGAAGAAAATATAAACAATTTACAAATGCAAGAAAAAAAAATTACAATTTACAAATATTGGAAGAAGAAGAGTTTGTATGAGGATTTGGTGTAGAAAGTGAATAAAATTGTTATGTATTTATAGGAAAAACATCCATAATTTTTTGGTATTCGATTTTTTTTTAAAATTTTTTGAATTTTTTTTGCTCGCTGACGTCAGCGCCTTCGGGCTGAAGCCAGGTCCTGATGTAGTTGTATCATCATCAAGGATCTCCAGGTCCTGATGTAGTTGTATGACGAGGATTAAGGAACTTTAGGTCCTAATCTTGCATAATGGTATTTTAATAAATGAAAGAGTATATCCATCATATGCGAGTGTCATCTAAGTAAATTGAGGTTACACCCTTAAAATTCATTTAAAATCATCTACAACCCTTCCTTTTATTTTTATTTATTTAAAATACGTAATTTTTTCAAATAATACCGATGACTAGGATCCAACTAAGCAGTCACCTAATATAACTCAAAATCTGATTTATTATATTTTTTGCATTCCAAAATTACCCATATTTATAATTTAAAGTGTTATGTGTGAGGTGTACTAAGCCTTGGTTCTTGAATGTATTTTTTTGATTTCCTCCCACCGAATTATCTTGCAATTCAATCCTCTTTATGCATCAGTTTTGATTATGAAGTTAATTTGCATAATGGTATTTTGATAAATGAAAGAGTATACCCATCATATGCAAGTGTTATCTAAGAAAATTGAGGAGAATTGATAAAAAAACAGCCAAAACTTGATCCTTAATTTCAAAAATGTCAGTTTTTGTAAAATATTTCAAATATAGCAAAAAAACTCACTTAAATAGAAAAAAATTCCCTCAAATTTAAAACCCGTATATACCTAAAAAATAAACCTTATTAAATAAAACTTTGGAATATTTTTAACCCACGTTTGTACAGAAGAACATAAGTTGAAATATATCATCCTATTTATTAATATTTTAATCAATTTAAATTTAGTCCCAATCCAAGCATCACCAAACATCGGTTAAGTGTTATTCAACTTAAGCCAATTCAAGCCAAGACAATTTATGAGAAAAGTTCATGCTAAGACAATCTTCCGTAACAAATGAGGCTGAAGGGATCAACTTGGCAAATGACTGAAAGACTTGTTGCCGGATCAATTATCCAAGTCTGTTCGAATGACACCATTATTTTATCTTCTCTGATGGATCAATTCGCTGAGTGTTTAGTTTCAAAATTTGCAGCCCATCCCACACGTCACATTGCCTTCTAAAAGCCACACAATTTGAGTGACAAAGTCAAAAGAATTTTCCACAGAAAAGAATTGATTTGTAGGCCAAAGAAAAATCAAATCATGATATAAGT
>NW_007362506.1:270989-285130 GCF_000346735.1 Prunus mume
GGATGTCTTTCAAATAAGTAATCCCTCAACAAACGCTCTCAGTGTATATATATATATATATATATATATATATGAATGATAGTGTATATATTGTAAATTCTAAATTATTGACATACTAATTGCTTATTTGGCTAGAATTATGGATTTGTAAAACAGTATATAGTGGCATATACTGTGAATTCTGACGTGTGCGCTAACGTGGTTTCTCCAATGCATCTGGCAGACGGTACTTCCTGTTCATAAATAGAGTATGAAAAAGCATCGAGGACAATTATATATGGATTTCATTCTCCTCCAGGGTCCAACAAGACCAAAACTCACGCCAATTTGCATGCTGCATAGTCATTATGAATGCCCCTTTATACAAATTCATTTAATCAAATCCCCTTGAATGAACAATTTCAATGCAAGAGAGATTCAAATCACATAATGGTAAAACTGATGAGAGTGAATACAAATGTCATAATGATACATGAAAAATTCATCTCAAAAGCGTGACCCAACTTAAACAACAAGCACCTTCAAGCAAAACTGTATCATGGGAAACTAAGTTGATGGTTGCCACCTCCTGATCCATTCCGTCAAAGTAGAAAGATTAGTCGAAATGTCTTGAATGCTATCACTCTTTAAGGGAAGAACGATATCTTGCGGGTAGCTCTCCTTTGCCTCCTCAAGCAGAGTTTGAAATATTTCACATTCAATATTGTTGGAGAGCTTTGACTCTGAATAACCTCTGCAACATTCCAAAAACACACAAACCCATAAACATAGGTTTTCATTTTTTGACTCTCAAGGAAGCGACACTTGAGAAAAAGCAGTGCTGAGAAAAATTACCTTCGAGTCAAGCGATCATACAAGACAGTGTTGTCAGTTTGGAGCACAACCACAAGATCAAACCATCTCTCAGGGAAGAAATCGCAACCATGGTAGTCCACTATGTTACCTCCTTCTTCCATTGTATCCTCAAGCTCATCGCATACCAGGTCTTCATTGATGATGTAACAGTCTAGCTCATCATCCCACCCATCATGGAGATTCTTGGCCTTCACCAAATCACCGACGTTGATGTGGTGGAGCTGTGTTGCCTCTGCTAAGGCGGACGATGTTGTTGTCTTCCCCGTTCCTGGTGTGCCCGTCACCAATATGTTTGGCCTCTTCCTCACCATGGCCCTCTAGTCTGCTTCAGGGCAGAGCCTGATGAAATTTAACTAGAACTCAACAACAAACCCACTTGTGAATAATAAAAAAAACTAAATTAAAAAGTGCAACAGTAAGAACTTAAACCCTAAACAAAACAAAAACTATGACAAATTGGAAACTAAATTCGGAAGCTCTTAACACACTGGTCTTATATGCAGCCGGGCCTGTATTGGGGTGAGCCAGAAGTAAACATTACCAAACCCAGAATAAGAAAAGATAAGTTAGCTGCATAGTTGCCTAATTCGCTCACCCCCTATGAATTTCGATCTGGATCGAGCGTACCCAATTGCGGTACGGTATCGACCTGGAACGAAAGATTTAACGACTCAGTTCCAGAGGCGAGAACAGTACCTGATAGACGACGTCGCTGCTACAGAACAGTACCTGACCGCCGACAGCAGATGAGCAATCTAGGGCATATGAGGGAGACTACAAGGGGAACGATGATATTGGGTTCGGAGAGGATTTTTTTGGACGAATGGATTCCAAGAGCCCAGCCCAGGCAAAAGGCCCCGGGCAAGAGCTGGCAAGGCCCAAGGCAAGATAGCCCGAGCTATTGTCTGAAGGTGCTGACGTCAGTAAAGAAAAAAAAATTTAAAAATCGAAACAATTTCTTAAACATTACCAAAAAATTCAAATTTTTTTTAAAAAAAATACATACCTAGAAAAATTTTATTTATTAATCTCATACATAAAATCTTATGTGAATAGTAATTGTTCTTGAGTTGCCATTGCAATAAGTAGAATAGCACCAAAAAAAAAAAATTGATAAGGCATATACTATTTATGTGAACAGTAACTGTCATTACTTGCCCTTGCTTTTTGTCATAGAAAATGAGTGGAAGTGCTCTAAGAGCATCTTCACATGAATAGTGATAGCCTTGCCTTTTTTGGTTCCACCCAAAAAGGCTAGGTCAAGAGCAAGAAAAAAAAAAAGAATATGCAACAAAATATAAACAATTTAGAAATGTAAGAAATAAAATGATTATGCAAGAAAAAAAATATATGGAAGAAAATATAAACAATTTACAAATGCAAGAAAAAAAAATTACAATTTACAAATATTGGAAGAAGAAGAGTTTGTATGAGGATTTGGTGTAGAAAGTGAATAAAATTGTTATGTATTTATAGGAAAAACATCCATAATTTTTTGGTATTCGATTTTTTTTTAAAATTTTTTGAATTTTTTTTGCTCGCTGACGTCAGCGCCTTCGGGCTGAAGCCAGGTCCTGATGTAGTTGTATCATCATCAAGGATCTCCAGGTCCTGATGTAGTTGTATGACGAGGATTAAGGAACTTTAGGTCCTAATCTTGCATAATGGTATTTTAATAAATGAAAGAGTATATCCATCATATGCGAGTGTCATCTAAGTAAATTGAGGTTACACCCTTAAAATTCATTTAAAATCATCTACAACCCTTCCTTTTATTTTTATTTATTTAAAATACGTAATTTTTTCAAATAATACCGATGACTAGGATCCAACTAAGCAGTCACCTAATATAACTCAAAATCTGATTTATTATATTTTTTGCATTCCAAAATTACCCATATTTATAATTTAAAGTGTTATGTGTGAGGTGTACTAAGCCTTGGTTCTTGAATGTATTTTTTTGATTTCCTCCCACCGAATTATCTTGCAATTCAATCCTCTTTATGCATCAGTTTTGATTATGAAGTTAATTTGCATAATGGTATTTTGATAAATGAAAGAGTATACCCATCATATGCAAGTGTTATCTAAGAAAATTGAGGAGAATTGATAAAAAAACAGCCAAAACTTGATCCTTAATTTCAAAAATGTCAGTTTTTGTAAAATATTTCAAATATAGCAAAAAAACTCACTTAAATAGAAAAAAATTCCCTCAAATTTAAAACCCGTATATACCTAAAAAATAAACCTTATTAAATAAAACTTTGGAATATTTTTAACCCACGTTTGTACAGAAGAACATAAGTTGAAATATATCATCCTATTTATTAATATTTTAATCAATTTAAATTTAGTCCCAATCCAAGCATCACCAAACATCGGTTAAGTGTTATTCAACTTAAGCCAATTCAAGCCAAGACAATTTATGAGAAAAGTTCATGCTAAGACAATCTTCCGTAACAAATGAGGCTGAAGGGATCAACTTGGCAAATGACTGAAAGACTTGTTGCCGGATCAATTATCCAAGTCTGTTCGAATGACACCATTATTTTATCTTCTCTGATGGATCAATTCGCTGAGTGTTTAGTTTCAAAATTTGCAGCCCATCCCACACGTCACATTGCCTTCTAAAAGCCACACAATTTGAGTGACAAAGTCAAAAGAATTTTCCACAGAAAAGAATTGATATGTAGGCCAAAGAAAAATCAAATCATGATATAAGTCAGTGTTCCCAACATTGTCCAATATAGGTAATATATGGTTTGTCCAATATAGGTATTTACAATTTTTATTTCCTAAACATATACCTATCAATCTTACTGGTCATTTAAGTTTAAAATTGACTAATATCGCACAAAACATACAAAGGAATAAATGCACAAGCAAATTTAGACCATATCACCAAGCTCCCTCTTGAATATTGGTACACTATTATAATAAATTGAAAATGACTGTAAAGAATTTGAGAGAGAAGAAGAAGAAGAAAAAAAAGCAGAAATACAAGGGTAAGCGTTGAATAGGTCTCATCAAGTCGTCCTCCAACTAGATTTTTCTCGATTCGAATCGGTAAGCAAAGGAGCACTGCTGAAAAAAGCACATTGAAAAATTAAACTCTACCGCCTCTTGTTTGGATGTGGTCATCAAATTCAAGCCAAGTCAAAACAAAAGAGATTGTTATTTATTTAGCAATAGTCAAATAATGAGTGAATTAAATGGCAAGATCTACAATGGTAGCTGGAATGGTGAAAGAAAAATTGCTTACTTGAGTTGAGCTTTTAGCAAAATGGCTGTTGAGTTTCTAGAGTTGGCTAGATGGTTGTTCAGTTTCTAGAGATGAAGAGTTGGTTGAAGTTTGGGAGTTGTAGGAACAGACCACAAATATATTTTTTGAAGGAATGCAAGGCCAAGAGTGGCCCACGTCCCTTGGTTGAAAAACGAAATGCTGAAGGCCAGCTTTGTGCCTGTTGGAGTGGCTTCGTACAATTCATAATGTAATATATATATATATATATATATATATATAATGTCATGTTTTAACTAAATTATGAATGCAATCCCAAACTTTCTATAAAAAAAAAAAAAAAGTGCCACCCATCTTCCATCCGTTCCTATAAAAAAATTAATTAGTTTTATTTATTTATTTTGGCTTGCAATTAATTGGTTTTTCATTTTCTCAAAACTTGCTACTGAATATTATATTAATATAATTGGACACAATTCAATAATGCCAAAATCAGATTTATTAAACCCTAACCAACATCACAATACCCTCTTCTCCTTTTTCCCCCCTTTCCTCTAGCCACATCACAAAACATCCCAGTTGATAGATAGTGGACGAAGTTAGGTTGTAAACAATATGTGATTTAGGTAGAGTTTGTTGCTATGGGTTTGGTCCTAAAAAATTCACAAAGGGAAGGGTATTAACTTTGCCGTCAAGGATCAAGCTGTTGTGCATGGAGAGGGAGACTGGATTTGGATGGTTAGACTAGTGATGGCAGAAATTCCCGTTTGGGCGGGTCTCCAGTGGGTCACTGACCCTAATGAGGAGAGATTTTCGGGGCAAAATGAGTATCGGGTACGGGAATTCCCAAACTTGAAAAATCCCTGATGGGTATGGGGCAGGGATGGTATTGGCCTCCTCGTCCCTGAACTCGACCTGAAAATATATATGTTTATATTTAAATAAATAAATAAATAAATAATTATAATATTTATGTTTAACCCTAAGTTAACTTCCATCTCCCTCCATCTCCTTATTCTTCCTAATTTTCTATGGGATTTCATATTGATGTGATTTTGAATAGTTGAATTAAACTTTATAGTTAATTTGGATGTGTTGAATGATAATTTAATATGAAACTTAATGTTAAAATGTATGATAAATATTTTTTATGCAAAAAAAAATCGAGGATTCAGGGAGGATATGGGGGATAGTCCTCCAACGTGGACGGGGACGAGGATTCCCCAAAACCTATTAAATAGGGATGGGTTTAGGGACTGGAGCGGGGATGGAGAGCGAAGACGGGGATGATATTGTTATACCCAGCCCCTACCCAACCCATTACCATCCCTAGTTTTTTTGTTGTTGTTGAGAAATTCTATGATTGCATTCATAATTCAGCCAAAAAAGCCACTAGCCACAAAAATGGCCATTACAATAACGGAGTGGTCTAATATCAAAATTAAGGTAATCTGGTGCGACTTCACTAACGATCAGGCAGGATCGAAGAAACTCTGGCATAGGCATTCCAACTAAGATTGCAAACTTAGAATAATAAAAAAGAGATAAAGCTTGAAAAAATCAAGCCATAACAATACAAATAAAACTCTCACAAAGGATAGATGAAAAACTCTCACAAAGGAGAGGTGAAAACTACATAGAGAACCCAAAGAGTCTCTGCAACTTATTCCAAACATAAAGAAATTGCAAAAAAGATGGTGGTGAAGATCCGATGCCGAAATGCAGGTGAAGATCCGACGCTGAGCCGCAGCCGCCTATAATGGTTGGATGAAAATCATAACAAAACTAAGACAAATAGGGAAGTTACCCACCCGTTATTAATAGTCTACCAATTATAGACCTCCCGTTGATAATAAAATTTACGATTTTTCCTTTGTTTCATGTTTGACCTCTTGAAAGGACAAAAATAATAAACAATTTCAAAAAATTTACTATTACGTTTTCCGAAAGTTCATATATTGCTTAAATACTAAGCAAGTTCAAAAGTTTTCGGTATGTATACTATCATCAGAGACGTAAAGGTTTTAATTTGGATACTATAACGTTAGTGCTAATTTTAGGAAAATGAAGAACCTTTGAAGATTAGCAGAAATTCTTTGTAATTGTCCTTGTTAAATACAAATTTTCGGATACAACAGTAAATAACTGCTCTTAATTCCTTGAATGACAACTCCTTACAATGACACTTTAAATTTGTAAAGAGGCAACATAAAAATCTTGTCATGAAAGTGAGGGTAAATTTCTAACATTAAACCCATAATTGATCATAAAAGATATTTTGTGATTCCATTAGGAATCCGAATCCCCGATTTTGATTTTATGTGCTAAAATTTGCTTGACTTTTGTCTTATACGGCAAAGAGACAGCTACGTTTATCCAACTCCCAAGTCAAGTCTTCGATGGATGTTCGAACCAAATAAAAAAAGAAAAAAAAAAGAAAAAAAGAAAAAAAGAAAAAAGAAACTCAAAACCACCACTCATTTCTTTCGGTCTTTGTCACAACAAAATTGTAGTACAAAACTTTCTTCCCAAAAATTCCTATTTCGTCTTCGTCGTACTACTCTCTGTTTCTCTTCCACCCAAGAACCAAAGCCCACCCTCCCAATTTATAACCACACCCATAAACAAAACCCACCCTCCCAATTTGTAAACACACTCACAAACAAACCTGTTAAGCCCAATGCCTCTCTCTCCCTTCCTCTCAAACCCACAAAAAAAACAAACAATAATGGCTCCTCCTCCTCTGCCTCGCCCACTTCTCCTCTGTTTTCTCATCCTCCTCTGCCTCACCATCCCCGCCTTAGCCCACAGTGGCCACCCCGACGAAAACGACAACGAACCCGCCACAGACAACATCGAACCCGCCACAGACCTTCGTTCAAAGCCTCTGATACTGGCCAAGATTTGGTGCCTGATTATAATCTTTGTTGCGACCTTCATACCTGGAGTTTCGCCTTGCTTTTTCAAGTGGTCTGAATGGTTCTTGGTTTTGGGTACGCAGTTTGCTGGGGGTGTGTTTCTGGGTACGGCTCTGATGCACTTTCTGAGTGATGCCGATGAGACTTTCAAGGACTTGACTAAAAAAGAGTACCCTTTTGCATTTATGTTGGCTTGTGGGGGGTTCTTGCTCACCATGCTTGCTGATTGTGTGATTTCGTATGTTTTGGAGAAGAACAAAGGTGGCGGGTCTGCTCCCGATCTTGAGCTGCAAGGTAAGTGGTTGGTTATTCAGATTTTTGTTCTGTGGAACTGAATTCTATTTGGTTGTTCACTGCGTGAATTTTGTTGAATATACAACTGTTTGATGCTACAATCGTCCTTGAGATTTGAAGTCGCGTACAACTTAACATTAACATAGTGGAAAGTGGAGGCTGGGTGCTATTAGACTTTAGAGCACCTCCACCCCAAAAGGTAAGGACAAGGCAAATGTAAGGCAAGGTTTGACGTGAATAGTGCAGCCTTGCCTTTTTTGATTCCATCCCAAAGGGCAAGGGCAAGGGCAAATACTATTCACTTTAATTTTTTTTTTTTTAATAAACCATTAATTTTGATAAGTTTTTCAGATAATATTTTCGTTTGCCATATGTCAATATTTATTATAAAATTCTCACATAAAAATTCAAATAACATTTTCGGATAAAATTTTCAAATTAAATTTTCGGATAAGATTTTCGGTTGCTACATGCCCATATTTATTATAAAATTCACATATCAGTCATCATACAATTGAAATACTCCCAGTCCTCATAGTCCGACACAATAGAGTACAAGGACAACTCAATCATTGGCGGAGGTGGTTCCACCGGATCATGACTTGGGGGAGTACTTTCCTTCGGAGGACGTAATAATGCAATTATTTCCGACACAAAATGCACTACTGGAACTGACTGCGGGCATTGTTCACTTGAGGAGCCATGTGTAATGGTTTTCCTCTTTTTTGTTTTCCATTGAATAATCTATTAACAAAAATGAAATTGGAAATGCAAGAAATATATAATAAAAAATGACATTAAATTGAATAAAATGGCAATTAATTTTTTTTATTTACCTCGTCGCCAAGATTTTGACCTCTTTTTGGCTTCGATGGAAGAGGCCATTTGTATTTTTTCAGAAATGAAATTTTGTAGTAGAAAATTTGGTATGGAAAGTGAAAAATATTGGAATGAGATGAATTTGTAAAAAGATTTGGTGTGGAAAGTGAATAATATTGGTAGGTATTTATAGAAATTTTTTTTGATATTTTTTTCAATTTTTTTAAGCAAAAAATTGGATAGCCGTTGGATTGGGCATGATTTTTTTATCGGAGGCTCCAAAAGAAGCCACTGGTTTGTAGCCGTTGGGCTATAACGGCGAGCAACATCCTAGTCCATTTTTGCCTGTGGGCTTGCCCGGGCTGGCCTTTCTGCGCTAGAGGTGGAATTGGGGCCTGGGGTGCCTGTTGCCATGGCAGGGCTGTAGCGCTACACTTGCTCTTAGACCAAATGCTCATTGGATTTGATGTGGGATTTCTTATTTCTGTTCTTTTACTTTTCTTTTGACAGCTTGGGTACATGTTAAAAGTATAAGGCTTTTTATCACAAATAGTCCCTGAGGTTGATGGAAGCTAATGGCAGAGACCATTTTGATGTGTGGAGGCTAACCTTAAGGACCATTAGTGTCACAAAAAAATGTTAGGGACGAAAGGTGATTATTTCGCAAATCTCAGGGACCATTTGTGATAAAAAGCCAAAGTATAAATTGGCTTTGTCTGGTGTATGTGTATTCTTTCTGATGAGAATTGTAATTGGGGTGGTTGTTTACCATGGCTAAGTTGTGACATTACATTAAGAAGCAAAACTGGGCGTAATTTTTAAGTTCTGTGACATTATAAAAAAAAGAAAAAAACATGTTTATCTGAATTTTTTGTCTCTGCTACCAAAAAGATGTAAAGGTTTTTATGGCAATCAATTTACACATTTCTTTGTCACAGGGAGTGCTGAGCAGGGAAAGCGTGGTCAAAATGGCAATGAGGTGAGACATATATAGTTCTCGAATTCTCAAATCTACTGGTGGTATCAGGATCTCCATATGTATAGGGCATTTACTTGGTGGTGGTTCTGAGACTAACTGGATACTTGTTTTTGTTTTCCCTGACAGAGCCAAGTGGCTGTTGCAAATGCTAGCTCACTTGGGGATAGCATCTTGTTGATTGTAGCATTGTGTTTCCACTCTGTCTTTGAGGGCATTGCAATTGGAGTCGCTAACACTAAAGCCGATGCTTGGAAAGCCTTATGGACAATTTCTTTGCACAAGGTATTTGCAGCCATTGCCATGGGCATAGCTCTCCTTCGAATGATGCCTAACCGTCCCTTCTTATCGTGTGCTGTCTATGCTTTTGCATTTGCTATATCAAGTCCTATCGGTGTGGCCATCGGAATCCTAATAGATGCGACAACCCAAGGAGCTGTGGCAGATTGGATATTCGCGATTTCAATGGGTATAGCATGTGGAGTGTTCATCTATGTAGCAGTAAACCATCTATTGGCGAAAGGTTATAAACCCAACAAAGCAGTTTCCATCGACAAACCCCATTACAAGTTTTTGGCAGTTTTGTTGGGTGTCGGGGTAATAGCTGTCGTGATGATTTGGGACACTTGAAGCCATGCCAAAGATTGTTCCTGCACGATTTGTTAGTGGAATACTGCATTTTGAAGCATAGATAGTAGCAAAGCAAGTGTGATAGATTATAGATACCTGATTTTTTTTTTGCCTAATGTTTTGCTATCGTAAGTTATTAGTTAAAGTTGTAGGGCTCTTAAAAGATCTCCAAGAATGCTTATTTGTAACATAGTCAAATTCTTACGCTGTTTACGCATCTTATATTTTCCTTGTATTATTACTTGTGAGGGTAATTTTTGTTTGTTTGTTTGTTCTTTTTTTTTTTGTTGTTGCCAAAAGAGGGAAGATTTTGTTGGTGTGAGCCTTGATTTCCTAGTGTGATTCACGTTACCTAATTAGAGTAGTTACCTAATTAGGATTCCTTGTAATTAGCTAATTACTTTTCCTTGTAGGAAAAGTCAACTTGTACTTGTATATATATATATATATATATCATCCTTATGAAGAAATATGAAATATAATTCACAATCATTCAATCCTGCATTTTAGTTTAAGTTGGTATCAGAGCTGGTTAACATCGGTCTCTCAAAACAAAACACAAAAAAATCCTAGCCTATAGGCAACATCTATCGTCGACATCAATAATATTTAAAAAAAAAAAAAAAAACAGCTGCCGCAAAATAGTGGACGACCCTTGTCAAACCTAGTGCAGCAAAAGACTTTTAAAACTGTAAATCCATTCAAACTTGTTCTTTGTCCTCCATGGTTTTCGAAGATATCCTAAACACCCCAAGCATTGCTGCCAAATCCATTGCTTCAGAGACCCACAAAACTCTTGACATGCTGCAACCAATTGTTGAAGTTCACAATGAAAATTAGGCTACCCCATTCACCATACGGTTGAATGGAAAGAACTATAGCACTTGGTTGAAGATGATGTTACTTTATGTGCCAGGCCAAGAAAAAAGAGGTTATTTGATAGGGAAGGTGGTTGAAGTGGAGGAGGACGCTCCGGGCTTTGATTCATGGTGTATTGAGGACTCCATTGTTAAAGGATGGTTGATAAAAACCATGGAAACATATTTGGTAGAATTATTCTTGGATCTACCAACCGCTAAAGATGTCTAGGAGAGTGCAGCCCAGATGTATTATGATGCATCTAATGAGTCGTAGATTTATGAATTAAGGTGTAAAGCAACACGTATTACTCAAGGGGATCATGATATTACTTCATACTTTGCTAAACTCAAGAGCGTTTGGTTGGAACTTAACTGTCGTCGTCCAATCAACATGAAGTGCCCTTATGATGTGAAGATTCGACATGATGAAATACATAAAGACTATTTATGATTTTCGCACGTCTAGATGATGAGTTTGATAAAATTCGAGGAGATTTGTTGAGGTTGAGTCAATTGCCCAAATTGGAGGAGTCGTTTGCTTTTGTTTGTAAAGAGGCCCAATGCCAAGAGACGATGCTCAAGAAGGATGGATTGAATCCTCTACTGTTATGGTTTCTAAAGCTTTTGCTGCTAGTTTTCCTTTTCCCGGTCCAACCTTTGAGGAAAATGAAAACATGCATTGCATTTACTGTAATAGGAACCATTATATAGAGGCCACTTATTTTCACAAGAATAGGCTCAGAAATGTTTCCTTGAAAGCCAGAAGCAACAAAAGGCTACGCATGTGAAGAAAAAAATGGCGAGAGTGGTGTAGCTACTTTAGCCACAATTGGCCAGCCTTCCATCGGCCTAGTCACTGACGCTACCTCGGGTTCGCTGACCTCATCCATAGCTGCTTCTTCCCTTGATGATTATTTTACTGTTCTCTCTCATTTATCCCTTCCAAAAATTGTTGACAATGAAGGTAATCAGGGTAAAGTATTGGTGCTTTTCGACTAGTGAGATACAAGTTGGATTATCGATTCTGGTTCTACTGATCATATGACCTATGATATCATAAATTTTTTTTCCATTCTATGACTGCTTCTACTTGTTAATGGAGAATCTAACTCAATCACTGGGGCTCTATTACTCATACTCCTACCCTCTCTTTACATAAAACTTTGCTTGTTCCTACTTTGTCTCATAATTTATTATATGTTGGGCAAGTTACTGAACAGTTAGATTGCTCTGTGCTCACGTTCTCCTCCTTTTGTTTGCTTCAAGATGTTCAAATTAGGGAGATCATTGGGCATGGTACTAAGAGAGGGGGCTTTACTATGAATGACATTGCACCATGTTGTGTTAATCTGGTTTGGGGCTTTCTTCAGGAAGAAGCATAAAAAGATTCGATTATGGCATCGGCGGTTGGGCCATGTTTCCTTTGGTTATTTGCTCTCTTTGATTCCATCTTTATTTAGTGGAGTAAAAATTTCTGATTTTAAGTGTGAGACTTGTATTCAAGCTCCACAAAACACTATATGGCCTCAAACAAGCACCTCGTGCTTGGTTCCATTGCATCAGTACCTTTATTTTCTCTATGGGTTTTTCACCGAGCCAAGCTGGCACTTCATTATTTGTTTTTCGACAAGCCTCCCATACAATATTTCTTCTTCTATATATCGGTGACATCGTGGTAATTGGCAGTGATTCCACCCATCCCAACAATTCATCTCTCTTTTAGGTGGCCACTTTGACATCAAAGACCTTGGTTCGCTAAGCTATTTCTTAGGTTTACAAGTTCTTCATAAGGATGGTACTCTCCACGTCAATCAACTCAAATATTCACAAGATCTTTTACATAAACTCGGATCTACCCTATTGGCTGCCAAGGTTCTCCTCTTTGTCTCTGATGGTGCTCTCATCTCCAACCCAACTGAGTATTGCAAGCTTGTTGGTAGTTTACAATGTCTCACTCTTACTTACTTGACATATCTTTTGCTGTCAACACCGTTGCTCAGTTTATGAATGCTTCTCGTACCTCTCACCTTGTTGCCACCAAATGGATACTTTGGTACATCAAGGGCACTATTGATCTCAGCCTCACCTTCACTCCCCAAACTGTCGCAGCTTGTCTCTCCGCCTACTCCAATGCTGATTGGGCTGGGTGCCCTGATTCTCATCGACCAACCACTGGCTATGTGATTACTCTTGGAACCAACCTCATCTCCTGGTGTTCCAAGAAACAACCCATTGTCTCGCGCTCTAGTACAATATCGGAATATCGTGCCCTCTCTCATGCTTGTGTCGAAATCACTTGGCTCTGCTCCCTTCTTCATGAATTGGGTGTTCATCTTCAGTTCCCGGTCCTACTCTATTGTGACAATCTTAGCACCACTTACATGGTTGCCAACCCAGTTTTCCATGCTTGCACACGTCACATTGAGTTGGACTACCACTTTGTCCATGAAAGTTTGCTTTGTTCCTTCCGTCGATCAACCTGTGGACCTGTTTACAAAGGCCCTTCACAAACCACGTCATCAACATGTGTGTTCCAAACTTGTGCATCCTGCGATGTCCAGTTTGCCCGTCGCTCGGGTGGTGGGGGATGCAGCTTTCCTTTCCTAGCACATATGGAAGTCAACTTCATAATCTCCTAGCAATTAGCTTTCCTGTTGTAAATCAGATGGTATTCATGTCTATATTATTTCCTACCTTAAGTAGACTTCCTATATTTGTATAAATAGGGACTTTGTGTAATTTGTTTAATACAAGGAAATATATTCTCTAAAGCATTCCTAAGTGCTAATCTGCTAACCGCACATGCTTGTGAACATTCTGCTTGTTCTTCAAAACGTATGCATTACTTATGTGTAATGGGACCAAAGTAGGCCATCACCTTGATATAAATTATTGGCCTAATCGTAGCGGCTTAAGCTCTTCGATATTCTTCACTTCTTAATTTGTTGGTAAGCAGGGTGATGCTACACCCATATGTTTCTTTTGCTTGTGAGTGAGGCTATTTTTTAAAATACATATATAGTTTCCTATTTTTATTTTAGTACATATTTTCAGTGGATTCTTCACTAACATATTAATAAATTTGGCACTTTTTTCTAAAAGGAAGGAGAAATTTGATATTGGATTCAAATTGCATTTGAGATGTTTTTGGATTTGCTCTAAGAGGCAAGCAACGACCTTATCACATCCTCATTTGCATTATCTTATTGTTCTTCAAGCAAGAAATAACATATCTTCCACAATTTCACTGTTGTACTTTTTTTGTTACCATTGGATGTGAAATGTGCGATTGCAAAGAACTTACATAGATCTTGTAGGAATCAGATGGTTCACAGATTGGAGATATATGGCCTCATTACATACATAAAAACTCTGTAACTGAAAAGTTTGCAAATACTATTGCTAATTTGTTTCATTTGTTGGATCAACCTTGATTTGTTTAGTCAAAAAAGAAGAGAGCATCTACAAAAGAATCTATCAACAAACAATACAGAGCAATCAAAGACCAGAGCTTGAAGATTTTAAAAGAAATTGAAAAATTGAAAGAG
>NW_007362506.1:285179-323367 GCF_000346735.1 Prunus mume
TGCTAGCATTGCTTCCCTTGCAGATTTTGTCAAAACCCAATTTGGGAAACTAGATATCTTGGTATGATAAGAAACCATATATGATCAACTTCTCTATCTCTCTGTTCATGCTCATGTTAAAAAAATTACTTATTAGTGCGTGAAGGAAATTGAGGTTCCAGCCCAAAATCAATTGGCAATGGGGAGAGTAGCTCAACTCCTTATAAGCTCTTGCTAGGTTTCTCAACTTTCCAATGTGGGATATTTTCCACTTCACATTCTCACACGCCCCCGCACATGTGGCGATTTTTCAAGCCTAACACATGGACAACACATATTGGGTGATGTGGAGCATGTGTGGCCGTTGGGCTTTCACACGTGGGCTAACCCTCTTCGATACCATGAAGGAACTTGAGGTTCCACCCCATTGCCAATTGGTTTTGGGCTGGAACCTCAATTTCCTTCAGTAATTTTTAACTTATTCTATAGGTAAATAATGTAGGGGTTAGAGGAACCATTGTAAACCCTGAAGGTATGAGAGCTATTGCAGCTGCAGAGTAGCGAGGTCACTAATGGTCACTTCTGGCTGAATTTTGAAATAGTAATCGTGGAAAGCATACTCCATCTGGTCTTATGTTTGGACAGAATTGGCTGGTAAGTTGGGATACCAGGTAAAAGCTTGCCTGGACAGGGAATTCTCAAAAAGCCTAAGCTTCAATAAGGGATTGTTCTCTATAACTATGCACCGAATAGAAAACATGCCTATATGTTCCAATGATGATGCATGAGCATCCTCTCCATTGAACAGAGTGAAGTTTGGAACTTTAAAACTAGGGGGTAGAGGCATCTGATTAATGTAAGTTGGATATGGTTCCTGTAAGTGGGTCTTTCACCTCTTTTGGCCTCAAGGTCCATCATCTCTCTAATCATTCTCTGTAGTGCTCCCATGTCATTCAAGGCGTTAACAAGAGGTAGGTTCCGTCCCTGTTCTGGCTGATTGTGTTTAGCCTTATTTTCCATTCTATATGGTCTGGGTACGATCTCTTCCCTATGTTCTTCTTTGTCTTCGAAATCTAGATGATTTCTCTAGTTTGCTCCCAGCCTATTCCTGTCGTTGTTGGCAAAAGGGTTGATCCCCCCCCTCTGCTTCTTTTGCCTCTTGCTAGTAGAGGAAATAGATTAGGATCCATCCTTCTAGGTCTGTAGGGCAACATGGTTGGCTGTTCAGGCAGATATGCCACTGGCTGATCATGTGGAGCCTCTAGCCGTGGAACAGGTGGAAGTTCTGGTTGGTTCTAGGGGGCCTGAATTAGGGCCGGACTTGCTGGAAGAGCTGTAGCTCTCTGTTCTTGGGCAACAAAAGCCCCTCCAGATATTTGTGCAATAAAGGGGTTCTCCTGATATGGCCATGCCAACCCTGGTGGAGGTCCAAAAGGGAGATTTAGCTCCTGGACCACAACGTCTGGAATTGGATTCCTCTTGATAACAGCCTCGTGATCTTTCCTGAATTGCTTGCTGACTTGTCACTGCATCATGGTTGTCCCACTGGGCATGCCAAGTTGTTTACCTGTTTTGGTTTAATCCTGTGATTGTAGGGTAAAATTCCCCATTGACTTGAAAACCATTGGTGGCAACAAATCAACTTTCTTTGGTGTTCGAGTGTGCCATTGTTAGTAGTTAAAAACCTTAACAGACCTATGAAACAAAGATAACTTGCGCCCCAAGTTACTGTCTTTAACAAGTGATTGTGAATTTGGGTGAGGAATATCTTCCAAGTAAGTTCTTTTCTTGCTTCAGACTGGTGAAGATTTCATAATTTATCATAGTAAATTGGTAGTTCTGGCCAGAATGAATATTGAAAATAAATCAAACTATTTTTCAAGAAAAACTGCCTATGACACAACTTTTAAGACAAAAGGGGACTACCATGTCTGAAGGGACGACAGAACATTGGGCTTTGATTTTTGTTTAGATTTTCGCCTGTAACTTAGGCTGGACTAGGTGTATTTATGCTGGATTCAAGCGTTAGGATCTTCAACTGGTGAGTGTTCAGCTGGAAATCGATACTAATGTCGAGACTAGCAGTGCTTTAATCTAACCTAGCCATGGATAGGCTTGTTGGATGGGCAGAATTGAGATTTCTTTGGTCTGGATGAGGCTGGAAGTATGATTTCTGGTCTGGAGCTACACCACAGTACCTGTTCTGCTTGATTATGAATCATCCAAGAGCTATTCTAACAATCTTGAGAGATCAAGGCATTTATGTAAATTTGTTCAGGTTTTCATATTATGAAAAACCCGAATTCTGCTCGATTTGGCTTGTGCTGAACCAAATTTGTAACGAGAGAAATCTCGTTTTCTTTGTAAACTGTTTTTTTGAATTGAACTGGAATCAGAACCCTGAGTTCTGGCTGATCTGTCTTTTGTGAATCAAAGGGTTTGATTGCTTCAGAGTTTGAAGACTTTTTGAGATCAACTTATGTTTTTTTTTTTTTGAATTCGTCAGTGTGACTTTGAGTGTTTTTGTTTTGATTGAATTTTTTTAGCTGTGGTTCCTAACCTTGTTCACCTCCTCTTATATTTATAGAGAATCCAAATGAGGCTTTGTTCTTTAAATATCTAGGGACAGATCTTTTGTAAAAGTTTTTCCCTTTCTTATGGACTGCAGAGGATACCCATGATATTGTTGCATCATTGTCTGTGGATGTTCTTGCAACAGTTAGAAGAAGAAATTCTTGACAAGGTTTCAGCAACTCATTGGATGATAAATTGAGAGACGGAAGTAATGAGAGGTTTGAATGGTCGGAAACAATTACATGCCATTGCAATACTTCGGGAAATAAAAGTCTTTTGTCAGTGGAATGTGAATGCCACACCATTAGCGATAGCACCAAAACAAATAAGCAAATGCTTTTGTCAGTTAATTTGCATAATGGTATTTTGATAAATGAAAGAGTATACCCATCATATGCAAGTGTTATCTAAGAAAATTGAGGAGAATTGATAAAAAAACAGCCAAAACTTGATCCTTAATTTCAAAAATGTCAGATTTTGTAAAATATTTCAAATATAGCAAAAAAACTCACTTAAATAGAAAAAAATTCCCTCAAATTTAAAATCCGTATAAACCTAAAAAATAAACCTTATTAAATAAAACTTTGGAATATTTTTAACCCACGTTTGTACAGAAGAACAGAAGTTGAAATATATCATCCTATTTATTAATATTTTAATCAATTTAAATTTAGTCCCAATCCAAGCATCACCAAACATCGGTTAAGTGTTATTCAATTTAAGCCAATTCAAGCCAAGACAATTTATGAGAAGAGTTCATGCTAAGACAATCTTCCGTAACAAACGAGGCTGAAGGAACCAACTTGGCAAATGACTGAAAGACTTGTTGCCGGATCAATTATCCAAGTCTGTTCGAATGACACCATTATTTTATCTTCTCTGATGGATCAATTCGCTGAGTGTTTAGTTTCAAAATTTGCAGCCCATCCCACACGTCACATTGCCTTCTAAAAGCCACACAATTTGAGTGACAAAGTCAAAAGAATTTTCCACAGAAAAGAATTGATATGTAGGCCAAAGAAAAATCAAATCATGATATAAGTCAGTGTTCCCAACATTGTCCAATATAAGTAATATATGGTTTGTCCAATATAGGGCCCTACAATTTTTATTTTCTAGACATATACCTATCAATCTTACTGGTCATTTAAGTTTAAAATTGACTAATACCGCACAAAACATACAAAGCAATAAATTCACAAGCAAATTTAGACCACATCACCAAGCTCCCTCTTGAATATTGGTGCACTATTATAATAAAGGGAGTTTCACTAAAACACCCAAAATGGGGGTTGAAATTATAAAAAAACCCAAGCACTATTTAAACATATAAACACACCCAAAACCCATCATTACACACACTCAAAACTCATTTATAAACACACTCAAAAAGTTGACTTTGGGGTTGATTTTGGGTGTGTTTCTATGTTTAAATAGTGCTTGGGTTTTTTTATAAATACATGTCTAGGATTGGGTTTATTTATAAATTTGTATATAATAAATTGAAAATGACCGTAAAGAATTTGAGAGAGAAGAAGAAGAAAAAGAAGCCGAAATACAAGGGTAAGCGTCGAATAGGTCTCAAGTCGTCCCCCAACTAGATTTTTCTTGATTGGAATCGGTAAGCAAAGGAGCACTGCTGACCAAAGCACATTGAAAAATTAAACTCTACAGCCTCTGCTCTATATTAGATTACAATTTGATCTGCAAGCTTACCTAGAAAAATAAAAAAATCAAATTAGAATGGTTTTCCTTCTTCTGCTTTTGTTTCAGTTAGCCCCTTGTGTGACATCATTAGACTTCAGTTTCTCCACCTTCCGAAATGGAAAAAACACCGTATCTCTGGAGGGAGATGCTCGCATCGATGGAGAATTCCTCCTACTCACCAAAAGTGCTGTTGACGACGTAAAGGAACAAAGCGTGGGCCGAGCCACCTACAGTCAACCCTTCCTCCTCCGCGACAACGCCACAGGAAAGCTTGCAGACTTGACCACAAATTTCACATTCGTCATCGACTCCCAAGGCAAAACGCCATATGCTGATGGACTGGCGTTCTTCATAGCGCCAAACGGGTCCTTACTCAACAGCACATTAGGCAGAGGAGGCAATCTAGGCCTTGCCGTGGAAAACCCGCAAAACAACACATCAAAAAGTCAGTACCCCTTTGTAGCAGTAGAGTTTGACATCTATCAGGATGAAGTCACCTCTATCGACGATCCCATGGGAGATCATGTCGGGATTGACAGCAGTACTCTCAAGTCTCAGATGACCACAGCTTGGAATGGGAGTATTGCAGAGGGTCGCGTGAACAGTGCTGGCATTAGTTACAATTCTACAACAAATGGTATTCATGTGGTTTTCACTAGTTATGTGGATGGTGTCCAAATGATGAGGTATCTTGATTGCGAGGTTCCTCTGGATAATATTTTGCAAGGTTGGGTGATTGTTGGGTTCTCTGCTGCAACAGATGCTAATACCGCTCTGCACAAGATCAACTCATGGAGCTTCCATTCAACTCAACTGTTTGATGAAAAACCAAAGAACACCACACCAAAGTCTGGAAATGGCATCAATATTAGACTAGTGCTTGAGTTGGGTATTGGTGGACTTGTCTTGGGTGGTGGGTTGGGTTTGGTTTGGTTCATCTGTTGGAAGAAGAGAGGGGAAAGTAGTGATGAAGATGTTACAGTGATTGATGAGGAATTCGAAAAGGGTACAGGGCCCAAAAAGTTCTCGTACAGAAAATTGGCTCAATCAACGAGCAATTTTCATGAGGGACAGAAGCTTGGAGAGGGAGGATTTGGTGGAGTTTACAGAGGCTACATAAAAGACCTGAACTTAAATGTCGCGGTGAAGAGGATATCAAGTGGGTCGAGACAGGGGTTGAAGGAGTATGCAGCTGAAGTAAGGATCATTAGTCGACTTAGACATCGGAATCTTGTGCAACTGATTGGCTGGTGCCACGAAAGAAAACAACTCCTACTTGTTTATGAGTTCATGTCCAACGGCAGCTTTTTTTCCCATTTGTTCAAAGCAAAGAGCTTGTTAGCTTGGGACGCAAGATACAGAATTGCTCAAGGCTTGGCATCCGGGTTGTTCTATCTCCATGAGGAATGGGAACAATGTGTGCTGCACAGGGATGTCAAATCCAGCAATATCATGTTAGATTCAAATTTCAACCCAAAACTTGGGGACTTTGGATTAGCTCGACTCGTGGACCACGGAAAACAATCAGAAACTACTGTTCTTGCTGGAACCATGGGCTACATGGCTCCCGAATATATGACCACCGGAAAGGCTAGCAAGGAAACAGATGTTTACAGTTATGGAGTTGTTGCTTTGGAGATAGCTTGTGGGAGAAAACCCAATGATCTCGAGTTCAGGAGCCGTCAAATCACTATGGTGGAGTGGGTTTGGGATCTTTATGGTGAAGGGAGAGTCATTGAAGCAGCTGACCCAAAACTCTCTGGAGATTTTGAGAAGAGGCAAATGGAGTGCTTGTTGATTGTTGGGTTGTGGTGTGCTCATCCAGATTACAAGATCAGACCTTCGATACAACAAACAATTCAAGTGCTTAACTTCGAAGTTCCATTGCCTATTCTCCCGTCAAAGATGCCGGTGGCTAGCTACTCTTCTCCTAGACTTGACCACAAATTTCACATTCGTCATCGACTCCCAAGGCAAAACGCCATATGCTGATGGACTGGCGTTCTTCATAGCGCCAAACGGGTCCTTACTCAACAGCACATTAGGCAGAGGAGGCAATCTAGGCCTTGCCGTGGAAAACCCGCAAAACAACACATCAAAAAGTCAGTACCCCTTTGTAGCAGTAGAGTTTGACATCTATCAGGATGAAGTCACCTCTATCGACGATCCCATGGGAGATCATGTCGGGATTGACAGCAGTACTCTCAAGTCTCAGATGACCACAGCTTGGAATGGGAGTATTGCAGAGGGTCGCGTGAACAGTGCTGGCATTAGTTACAATTCTACAACAAATGGTATTCATGTGGTTTTCACTAGTTATGTGGATGGTGTCCAAATGATGAGGTATCTTGATTGCGAGGTTCCTCTGGATAATATTTTGCAAGGTTGGGTGATTGTTGGGTTCTCTGCTGCAACAGATGCTAATACCGCTCTGCACAAGATCAACTCATGGAGCTTCCATTCAACTCAACTGTTTGATGAAAAACCAAAGAACACCACACAAAAGTCTGGAAATGGCATCAATATTAGACTAGTGCTTGAGTTGGGTATTGGTGGACTTGTCTTGGGTGGTGGGTTGGGTTTGGTTTGGTTCATCTGTTGGAAGAAGAGAGGGGAAAGTAGTGATGAAGATGTTACAGTGATTGATGAGGAATTCGAAAAGGGTACAGGGCCCAAAAAGTTCTCGTACAGAAAATTGGCTCAATCAACGAGCAATTTTCATGAGGGACAGAAGCTTGGAGAGGGAGGATTTGGTGGAGTTTACAGAGGCTACATAAAAGACCTGAACTTAAATGTCGCGGTGAAGAGGATATCAAGTGGGTCGAGACAGGGGTTGAAGGAGTATGCAGCTGAAGTAAGGATCATTAGTCGACTTAGACATCGGAATCTTGTGCAACTGATTGGCTGGTGCCACGAAAGAAAACAACTCCTACTTGTTTATGAGTTCATGTCCAACGGCAGCTTAGATGCCCATTTGTTCAAAGCCAAGAGCTTGTTAGCTTGGGACGCAAGATACAGAATTGCTCAAGGCTTGGCATCCGGGTTGTTCTATCTCCATGAGGAATGGGAACAATATGTGCTGCACAGGGATGTCAAATCCAGCAATATCATGTTAGATTCAAATTTCAACCCAAAACTTGGGGACTTTGGATTAGCTCGACTCGTGGACCACGGAAAACAATCAGAAACTACTGTTCTTGCTGGAACCATGGGCTACATGGCTCCCGAATATATGACCACCGGAAAGGCTAGCAAGGAAACAGATGTTTACAGTTATGGAGTTGTTGCTTTGGAGATAGCTTGTGGGAGAAAACCCAATGATCTCGAGTTCAGGAGCCGTCAAATCACTATGGTGGAGTGGGTTTGGGATCTTTATGGTGAAGGGAGAGTCATTGAAGCAGCTGACCCAAAACTCTCTGGAGATTTTGAGAAGAGGCAAATGGAGTGCTTGTTGATTGTTGGGTTGTGGTGTGCTCATCCAGATTACAAGATCAGACCTTCGATACAACAAACAATTCAAGTGCTTAACTTCGAAGTTCCATTGCCTATTCTCCCGTCAAAGATGCCGGTGGCTAGCTACTCTTCTCCTCCGCTATCATTTTCAATCTTGTCTGTTAGTACTGATTTAGAAGGAGGTCCAGGTTATGGCTGCAACACCAATTCCTCACAGTTCGCCACATCTTCTGCATCAAATTCTACTCCATCAGCATCACGTTTGTACTCAAAATAAATTTAGTTTTAATTGTAGTTTTATAATAATGTACAAACTTTTTTGTAATTTAATTTTATATTTGAATAGTACATACGGTTGGGTAGGCTAGAAGATGTTCATGTTGGCCTATCCTCACTTACTTAGGATTATGGTTACTTACTCATTTTTCTTGTCCTATTAAAATTGAGATTTATTTCCTATTGTAATTTATATTTATTTTCTATTATAATTTGGATTTATTTCCTATTTTCTTTAAGGTTATACTTTTTTATAAATACCTCCATATTGAAGAAGAATAAAGATATGAGCATATATGAGCATAATTGAATATTTTCCCTACTTTGTGCTCTCCTCTCCTCCTATTCAAGGGGGGGAGGGGGAGTGAAAAAAGATGTTTCTCTTTCCCATGGAGATATTGCCTCTTTCTTGACTCCGACAACCCCTTCTCTTCAAGGGGAGAGGAGGATTGATGAGAAGTTGTTTACGTGAATTAGCTAAAGTTGAAATGGAAGAAATTGTCATCATTTTTAGCTATTGTTTCTGTGGTTGTTGGTGTGGCCGCTACTACCACCGTTGATGTTGCCTTTGTTTGCTTCGCTTTCCATTGCTATAGTCATTGTTGATGATGTTGCTGTGTTTTGATCCATCTCTACAACATTAAAAAAAAATAAAAAATAAAAAATAAAAAATAAAAAATAAAAAAAAAACCCTCTAACCCTAAACACTACCTATTTCCACTGCATTATACACCTAGCCTATAATCCTAGCCCACCCCGCCATCTATCACCATGCCAAATGTTGATGCTTTTATTTCTTCACTTGCTTATGGTTCGACTTCACCTACTGCTTCTCCTACCCCTATTGTGTTGATTCATACTGAATCATCCACCAATCTACTTTTAGGATTCAAAATTGGGTTACCTAACTCGTGACTATGATGCCCAGATTCTAAAGATCCTCAATTTGCAAAGTGAAAAATTGATGATGCTACCGTGAAAAGTTGGATGAAGCGCACTATGGAACCTAGTTTGTTGAATACATTTCATACTTACTTACTGCGGTGTTCACAAGGTTTCTGTGTTCTACCTTATCTAATACTGTGCTCACAGGATTTCTGTGTTCTGTCTTACCTACTGCCATGCTCACAGGGTTTGTGTTTTCCTTTTATGTGTTCTTCTATGTGCCCTGTTTGTTTGAGTTTTTTAGTTGTTTCACTCGTGGGTTATGACAAGGCCTTCTCTATGGTTGTTCGATTAGTCAATATATGTGGTCACTGTTTCAACACATTTGGAGTGGAAGACCACGATAGCATCTCCAGCAAGTCCTGGATAATAAATTATATTATGCGAGACATGCTCAAGTTCGAAAATCAAGTACCATTTTGCATCCTTGAGTATCTTCTTGAACTACATAGAACTGCAGCCGCTGCTAACAATAACAGTACTTATGTCATTCCATTGATGATGGACCTCACCTTTGGGTTCATCAATATGACATTTGGTTCGACGAGCATCGTACATAATATGGGGATGCTAGGTTCTTCAAGTTTGAAAGTAGAGCACTTTATTGCGTTTCTAAGAATATTTTATCTCCCCAAGGACTCACATATTACTAATATAGGAGGGGAAGTGAAAGTTGTAAGTGCATCGAGCATCACCGAACTACAGATGGCTGGAGTGAAAATTGTGTGGGGATCAAGCATAAGCTTATCTACCATACGATTCATGGACGACGTTCTAGAAATTCTAAGATTACTGATTCACAATGGCAGTGAGCTTTTGTTTAGAAATATTGTTGCCTTTGAGAAATGTCATGGCTTCTCTTCTTACGTAAACAGTTATCTTTCCATCTTGAATGATTTTGTGAACATACCGATGGATGTGGAGTTGCTTGTTAAGAAAGGAATTTTTATAAATACGCTAAGCGACCGCAATGGGTGTTTACTCTAATTAAGACCTTGGCAAAGGGGTTGTCATCTCAAACTTCTATTTTGGAAGTGTTTGTGAGGAGTTGGACCGCTACTTGAAAAGCTCTCATGGATAAAATGGAAATCCACTTTGAAGACACATTTTTTTAAGGGAGTTTCACTAAAACACCTAAAATAGGAGTTGAAATTATAAAAAAACCCAACACTCAAAACACTTTATAAACACACCCAAAACTCATCATTACACACACTCAAAACCCATTTATAAACACACCCAAAAAATATACAATTGTTGACTTTGAGGTTGATTTTGGGTGTGTTTCTATGTTTAAATAGTGTTTGGGTTTTTTTTATAAATACATGTCTAGGATTGGGTTTATTTATAAATTTGTAAAAAATACAAATTTATAAATAAACCCAATCCTAGACATGTATTTATAAAAAAAAACTCAAGTATTATTTAAACATAGAAACACATCCAAAATCAACAATTCTATATTTTTCGGGTGTGTTTATAAATGAGTTTTGAGTGTGTGTAATGATGGGTTTTGGGTGTGTTTATAAACTGTTTTGAATATTGGGTTTTTTTATAATTTCAGCCCTTATTTTGGGTGTTTTAGTGAAACTCCCTTTTTTTAATTCACTTTGGGAAACAAAGGAGATGATAACATTCGTTTTGATGTTGACTATCATCCAAAGGGTCTACTCAATCATTAAATGGTAAGTTTAAATAATAATAACCATAAATATTCTTTAATGATTTTAGTAATATAATATTATTAACTTAATATTTCCAATTGAATTTGCATGCACGAAAGATTATGGAATTGGAGCTAACCTTTCATCCATCCAATGGAAATGGGTCCCTAGGCAAGCCAATAAAGCAGCTCATGATCAATCTGAAAGGAGGTCTTCATGTAGGGTCATCATTTGGCCCACGAGTTTATGGGCCTGTCTGGCCCATTGAGAAAAAAACTCAGCCAGGTCTATTGTGGGCCATGGGTGGGCTCGGCCCATTATTCAATGGCTTGGGCTTAGGTTTGGGTGTTTAAAGCACAGCCCCGCCAATAAGCCCATCCCGTTTGAGCCCATAAAGGCCCGGCCTGGCCATAAAAGCCCAGCCGTAGGCCCACATATATGACTACTACTGCAAACCCAAGCCCAATACCACTATGTTTTTGTTTCGTTTTTAGAGAGACAATACCTGTAGCAAACCAAAGCCCAACTTTTTGGGTTTTTTTGTCTTTTCAATTAATATAAAGCGGATTATAAGTTAGAATCTCTTTGGTTTAAACCTAGCTGCATTGCAATTAGTTCGCTATCTTCCTTCTCTCTCCTCATCAATTACTCTCTACAATCAGTCCACACAGCCCTTCTAGGGTCTTTTCTTCTCATGCTTCCTTGATGAGAAAGGTAGGAAGAGTATTACAATATACATAGAGAGGCTTGAGAGCTTGAATCTAGGAGAGAGGAGAGCCTATTGGATCTCTCCTGATATGCCTTTGGAGAGGAGAAATGGGTTTGTCGTCTTTTGCTAGGAGTAGGGGTCATCATTAGACCTACGAGACCATGGGCCGATGGGGGCCAACCTGGCCCATCGAGAAAAAGCCCGGCCTAGCCCGTTATGGGCCATAGGTAAGCTTGACCCATTGTTGGTTGGGTCGAGCTTGGGCTTGGGTGTCTAAAGCTCGACCCAACCCATAGGCCCGACCTGTTTGAGCTCAAGAAAGCCTGACCAAGCCCCCCATAAAAGCCTGGCCCACAGGCTCACACACATATAAATAAATATATAAACAAAACCCAAGTTAAATGAAAGATGGAGAAAATCATTATCTATTAAAATTGTAAGAACTACAAAAAAAAAAAAAAAAAAAAAAAGGTATAAAAAAAAATATGATTTTATTAATATGGTATGGGATAAAATATGATTTTATTAATATGGTGGTTGTGTAACTATACCTTCATATTTATGGAAAGAAAAAAAAAAGAACTAAGAAGTTATGAACAAAGAAAAAAATGGAGACATAAACATATAGAAAAATGTAAATAGAGAACTATGAAGGAAAGGGAAACATAGAAACACAGCAAAACATAGAAAAAAAATCAATATAAAAAAAAGACAAAATAAAGTAGGCTCATTTTAGCCCAATCCGGCTCAATGCTATTTCAAGCCCAGCCCGGTCCAAACCTATTAAATTTGGGACGGGCTAGCCCATCATGGCCCATTGACTAGGCCTAGTTGGGAGGTGGTCTCTTCCTTTTGTAGTGAAAGATGAGGCTAGTTGCCTTTCCTCCATGCTAGGCTTGCGTAACCATTTTGAAGGGGGAGCACGTGCAACTAGCTAGGAAAAGGCATGGCCTTGTCATCTTGGTACTTGTGGCCTACGGGGGATCAACATGAGTGGTCCACTTGTTTAGGCATGTGAGGCCAACTGGTGCTGACTAGTTATGGTATTAACATATGCTGTTAAATTTTTTTGTACAATTAATAATCAACAAAGTTTTCTGTACATGTGTCACATAATCTCCTTGAGTTTATGCTTTCTCCATATATTATGTGTTGGGATGTTAAAAGTAGGGGTCATGATTAGGCCTGCGACCTATGGGCTGATGGGGGACCAGTCCAGCCCATAAAACATTATGAGCCATTGGCCTGTCCGGCCCATTATTAAGTGGGCCAGGCTTTGACTTGAGTTTCTAAAGCTTGGCCCGGCTCGTTTGAGCCCAAGAAAGTCCGATCCAGCCCGCCCATAAAAGTCTGACCCGAGGGCTCACATACATATAAATAAATATATAAAAACCAAGTTTAATGAAAGATGGAGAAAATCATTATCTATTATTATTGTAAGAACTTAAAAAAAATGAAGTAGGGGATAAAATATGATTTTATCAATATGACGGTTGTATAACTATATCTTCATATTTATGGAAGAAAAAAAAAACTATGAAGTTATGAAAAGAAAAAAAAAGAAAAAAAAAAGGAGACATAAACATATAGACAAATGTAATATAGAACTATGAAAAAAAGAGAGACATAGAAACACAGCAAAACATAGAAGAAGAAAAAAAAGACAAAAAAAAGTTGGCCCGTTTTGGCCCAGCCCTTTTGGGCTTAACCTAGCCCAGCTCGATGGGCTTTCTCAAGCCTAGACCATGAGCCGGGCTTGAGCTTCGAATTTTCTAAACAAGTCCAGCCCGTTATTTTTTCTCTCCTCTTAAAAGTCCAGCTTGGCTCAGCCCATTGACGAGGCCTAGTTTAAAGTACGCAAAATGTCATAGCAAAATGCTAGATATTAAACTCCCCAATGTTTTAATTAAAAATTAATTTCAGTATATACGCATTTAATTTGGATCAATTAAATTCTAATTTTTCTTCTCAACTGAAACTCACACGAGTTGAAATGAGGAGGAGAAAGGCAAGAAACAATGAAGCTCCACGAGTTGAAATGTCATTGAGTTCAGTAGCGCCAGCTTCGTACAAATCATGATGGTTGATGCCACCTTCGTGATAGAGATTTTGTTGAAGTTATGTGGTCACTGTTTCAACACATTTGGAGTGGAAGACCACGATAGCATCTCCAGCAGTAACAGTACTTATGTCATAGAACTGCATAGAACTGCAACCGCTGCCATCAGTAACAGTACTTATGTCATTCCTTCGATGAAGGAACTCGCCTTTGAGTTCATCAATATGACATTTGGTTGGACGAGCATCGTTCTTCAAGTTTGAAAGTAGAACACTTTATTGCGTTTCTAAGACTATTTTATCTCCCCAAGGACTCACATATTATTAATATAGAAGGGGAAGTGAAAGTTATAACTGCACCGACCATCATCGAACTATAGATGGATGGAGTGAAAATTGTGTGGGGATCAAGCACAAGCTTATCTTCCATGATTCCCAGACGAAATTCTAGAAATTCCATGATTACTGATGCACAACGGCAGTGAGCTTTTGTTTAGAAATATTGTTGCCTTTCAGCAATGTCATCACTGCTCTTCTTACGTAAACAGTTATCTTTCCATCTCGGATGATTTTGTGAACATACCGATGGATGTGGAGTTGCTTGTTAAGAAAAGAATTTTTATCAATACGCTAAGCGACCACAATGAGGTGTCTACTCTGATTAACGACCTTGGCAAAGGGGTTGTCATCTCAGACTTCTATTTTGGAAGTGTTCGTGAGGAGTTGCACTGCTACTTGAAAAGCCCGTGGATTAAATGGAAATCCACTTTGAAGACACATTTTTTCAATTCCCCTTGGGCAACAAAGGGGATGATTACATTCATTATCGTTTTGATGTTGACTATCATTCAAATGGTCTACTTAATCATTAAATAGTAAGTTTAAATAATGCAAATGGAAATGGGTCCCTAGGCAAGCCAATAAAGCAGCTCATGATCAATCTGAAAGGAGGCCTTCATGCAAGGGTTATCATTTGGCCTGTGAGCTCATGGGATGTTGGGGGCCCGCCTGGCTCATCAAGAAAAAGTCTGGCCCGACTCTTTGTAGGTAATGAACTGTGCTTGGGTTTGGATGTCTAAAGTATAGCCCAACCCGTTTGGGCCCATAAAAGCCCGACTTGGCCCGACCATAAAAGTCCAGCCCATAGGCCCACATATATGACTGCTGCTACAAACCCAAGCCCAATACCTCTCTGTTTTTGTTTCGTTGTTATAGAGACAATACGTGCTGCAACCCAAAGCCTAACTCTTTGGTTTTTTTTCCCTTTCCAATCAAATATAAAGGGGATTATAAATTAGAATCTCTCTGGTTTAAACCTAGCCGCATTGCAATTAGTTCGCTATCTTCCTTCTCTCTCCGCATCAATCACTCTCTACAATCAATCCACACAGCTCTTCTATGATCTTTTCTTCACATGCTTCTTTGATGAGAAAGGTAGGAAGAGACACAAGAGAAAGGTATGATAATGTTTTCGATGATTTGAAGTTTGTGATTGAAGTTGAGAGGGAATAGTCTTTGAAATCGTGCAAAACTGTAATAATTTCACCCTTCAATGGTTCTTCTAGCAATGCACTGATGAATGTAGGTCCGGGATCGTCGTATGTTCTTACGTTTATTTCCTGTAAAGGGTCCTCCACTTCTGGCAAAGAGTCATCCAATGTTGCTGATCCAAATTCCAATTCTTCATCTTGTAAATTTTCCTCCTCTTCTTATGCACTTTCATGCATGAATTCTGCCATGTTATCAGTTGGACTCTACATAGAGAGTTTCCTTTCTTCCCAATATACCAACAATCTATTTGTAATGGATCAGATTGTCGCAGCTTTATCCTTTTCTTGCTGGTTTGAGCTAAACATCAGAACTTTGGAGGTTTGGAACAAAAGGTCTATTCCAATCCTCTAAAGAACTAGCCAGACCTTCTTCAATGAGCCTCTGGGCTGTGATACCGTGGGGGTGGCCGTTCTGGTTGACTCTAAAGAAAGTAAAAAGACCAAGATCATCATGATAGTATTTGGCCTCGAAACATAAGGCAGATGGTAGGAATTGCCGTGGATCGACCTCTACTATCTCCATAAAACCCTCTTCATGCCAAAGGGCCAATTGTTGGTGTAGAGTGGAAGGAACACATAAGCTTTGGTGGATTCAATCCCTGTCAAGCAATGCATTGTAAGTGGTAGAAATGGTGTCTACCATAAAGAAGGCAATCTTCAACTTCTTGGTTCCTACTATGACATCTACATCTAGTATCTCATGGGTCTTGGTGATGGCCCCAACGAAATTGGTGACTGTCAAACACATTAGGATCATGTCTTTTTCTGTTCTGCCCATTTTAGTCAAGAGTTTGTGAGGTAGTAGATTGATGGTTGTGCCTCCATCTACCATTACTTTAGGGATAGGAGTCCCCCCAAAGTTTACGGTGATGAACAAAGGCCTGAGATGATTGTCCATCTCCTTGGTAGGTTTGAAAAAGCACAGCTGCTCTGCAGCCACTTTCATGGCAGTTCTGCCTGTTTTGATAGCAACATTTTGTTGTTCTAGCACCTCTTCCACTTCGGTCAATCTGCATTCGAAACTTTCTTATGAAAGTACATCTCATTCTATGGTGCTTTCTTGTCCTTCTGCTGCTCTGAACTTTTATGACAGGCTAAACATCATGTTGATGCCAAAATCACTTTCCAGTTCTGCACCGAAAGCCTGAGTTTTTCATCTAGTTCTCCATCGTATTCCATTTGTTCTTCTCAATATTCCTCAATCTAGTCCTCTTGACCTTCTGTTTCGAGGAGTCCAGTCTGGTCGTTTGCAGATGGTTCATAGTACACCTGTTCTTCTTCGTATTCTTCAGTTCAATTCTCTTGATCCTCTGTTAGAAGGGCTCCAGAATGATCCTGTAGTTGTGAGAACTCTAACTGATTATTTGAAGATGAACCTTGGTGGAAAGAGGATCCAGTTAGTCCTTCCGGCTGGTACACTGCTTGTTCTGTTTGAAGATCCTCTTTTGGATCGTTCTCACTTCTGGTCGAATTGACATATGTAAATACCTGTGTGTTATTCATGTTCTTGACATGTGTAAATCCCTAGGTGGATCGTCCTTCCGGCTGGTACACTGCTTGTACAAGTGCAATATTGCCTCTAGATTCTCCTCTTCTGTCTTCTGGCCAGCTTTAGGGTTGGCATGTCATTCTTCCTGACAGAATACCATCTGCCCTCTATGATAGTTGCTAGAAGTCGGTCATCTCTGGGTATTTTAATTGGTATTTCCTTTCTTGGTTGCTCAGTCATTTTTCTGATGTGTTAGGCAGGTCTCTGATAGGATTTCAGTCTGGCTGTGTCCCTGGAGAGAGCTGGAACTGATGTCTATTAGTGGGATTCTCCAATTATGTCAAAAATGCTTGTTATAGGCTACTTCTGCTCATCTAGAGTTATCTCCAGCTCACTTTCGCATTTGTACCTACTGCAAAGAACCACCCCAACTGAAATGGTTGCCTTCGGCTTCCGATTTACCTCCTTTGTGACTCTTCTGCCCATGTTGGGGCTGACTTCTACTATTAGTTTTCATTTTTCCTATTCTGGCCAGTTTAAATTGACCATGTTGACTTGAGGTTGGGGAAAACAACACAATTAGCTTTAGCCATCTGGATTATCCCTTCTTGTGTGACATCTCTGAAAATAACACAACTATTGGTGGAATGATTCCAAAGCCTTGCAATTGATAGGATGCTTTAGTGTTGCCATTTCTGCCATTGCTATGCCCTTCTTCTTATTCCACTTCAACTAGATGGATTAAGGAAGATGGTGTATTGTAGTACGTGCCTTTGGTAGAATTTCTCATATGATGTTCTTCCTTTAGCAATTCCTTATACTTAGAGACCTTGTCTGCCAGTTCTGCCAAGTCTCCAAACATCATTCCATCGAATCTCTTTCTCAGAGAAATCTTGAGGGCAACCTAGGCCATCTAGATGAAATGCATTTCTTCCATGGGAATTCTACACTTCATTTTGAACTTCCTAAACCTAGTGATGAAATCCTGGGCAAGTTCATCTTCACTTTTTTGGGTATTGATAGGGTAAGTTTTCCTTCAGCATCTTGAAGATTCCAAATTATATGTGGATTTGATTAAAAGTTCTCATATATAAAATTTCAAATACAAATATTTAATTTGAAAAATGCACTAGCTAAATGCAATCTTTCTTTTCTTTGATGCAGGATGGTGTAGGAGTCAATTGAAGTGAAATAATGACTCGAATGTATGAGTTAGTTGAAGTATGTGTGAAAACAAACTACTATGGTGCCAAGAAAATGACCAAAGCACTCCTTCTCCTTCAGCTATCTGATTCACCAAGAGTTGTCAGTCTTTCTTCCGGCATGGGATCGTTAAAGGTACGAAGAGTTTTCATATTTTCGGCATCTCATCAGGTTGTTGTTTCAATTTTCACCTCTTGAGCCCTTTGTTTCTTGTTGTATTGGAGTCCTGTTGTAGTCAAGAGATTTCCCTTTTCAAATGAAAATGTTTTTCATATGCATTTTCTCATAATGAGAAAACTTAAAAACATTCTGCTGCTATGCATGTTTGTTTCAGCACATACCAAATGAATGGGCTAAGGGGGTGTTAAGTGATGTCGAGAAACTTATAGAAGAGAGAATAGATGATGTTTTGAATGAGTTTCTCAAAAACTTCAAAGAAGATATTCTAGAAACCAAAGGCTAGCCTACTTCCCTCTCTGCATATATACTCTCAAAAGCAGCCGTGAGCGCGTTCACTAGAATGATGCCCAGGAAGTACCCAAACATTTGCATCAATAGTGTTGTCAAGACAAATATGAACTTCATCAATACTGGCATGTTAATAAGCATTGATGAAGGTGTTGAGAGTGTTGTAAGGTTAGCTATGGTTCCAAATGGCAGCCATTTTGGCCTCTACTTCTATTTACAAGAAGTCTCACCCTTTTAAGTGTATCAAACCCTTTTCAATTTCATGAAATAATGATCCTCTTTTCTTAATTTTTTTAGTTTTTTTTTTTTAACCTGGCTCCAACCTAGCTCGTCGTTTGCTTGCCGAAGTTAACAAGATTTAGGAGCTAAACACCCAAAATTTTACTCTTCAAAGAATGCTTCAAAATTCTTAGCAAGAGGTGAAAACCTTAAATAGAAGAATAAGGCCTTGTCGAAACTGGTGGGTTCATACTCTAAGGATATGCAGACAAAGCTTGACATGCCGCAGAGTTCCAATGAAAAGATTATGGAAGACCAAGACAGGGTCATGGTTAAGGGTAAGAGGCGCCATTCTCCTTCTCCCGAAACTTCTAAACTATACTGGAACTTGATAGATTTTACTAAGCCTACTTATTTCATGCTGGTGAAAATAACCTATCTGTTGTATGCTCGTTTCCTGTTATACTAATTGGGCAAATTCTTAAACTGCATTTATAGTTTTTATGTCCTTTCAAAATGACGG
This sequence comes from Prunus mume, assembly GCF_000346735.1. Next base: position 303,997 of record NW_007362506.1, read on the forward strand.
TTTGTAACCTTTTGCCTTATAGGTTCAACTAACCACATTAAATCTCTTGAATTATATATTTCAATGCATGTGCGTCAGAAACTTCTGACCCGAGTTAAACACAACCTCATAATTTTAATTTTAATTTTCAAAATGAGCATGAAATATAAATTGAGGAAGAACTATAATAATACTGCTATATAGTAGTGAAGAACATTTACTAATATATACCCAAAACTTCAGGTTCATGATTTATGATATATTGAGATCCATGGGCTTCCAGCCCAGATCATATTATATAACAAAATATGGGGAGCCTAAATTCATCCCTTGAGGATTGTCCACTTAATGTTTGAACTTCAAGTTCTCAATACTATTTAGATTTTGATCTCCAAGCCAAAATTATATGTTCTTATGATATGGGCATTCTTAGAAGTTCATGTTCATATTTTGGGACTTCATGCCCTAACTTAATTGTCCATGTTCTGAGGGACTTCTAACCTCACATTTCATTGTTCATCCATGAGTTTAGGGAACTACAAGCCCCTTGAGGTACATAGCAACGGTGCACCAAAATGTTACTGTTCATGTATACAGTATAGTTCAAGTATACAAGTACTATTCATTAATTCATGAATATGGTGCTATTCATCTATGGAGTACATTTGCTGGTACATTTACTATTCATGTGTACAATACTATTCATCCAGACAATATTGTTATTAAGGAACTTCAGGTCTGATCATTTTTTCACAAATTAGTATCGTAAGCGTCTGCCAACTCTCATGTTATTTTCATCATCAAGGATCTCCAGGTCCTGATGTAATTATATGACGAGATTCAAGGAACTTCAAGTCCTAATCTCTTGCATGATCTAAAATTCATCATAATAAAGTTGTATGACTGGAGGTTTTTTTTTTTTTTTTTTTTTTACTGAATTATGAATGCAATTCCAAAATTTCTCAAAAAAGTCACCCATCGTCCATACTTGCCTATAAAAAAAATTAATTATTTTATTTATTTATTTTGGTTTGCAATTATTGGTTTGTCATTTTCTCAAAACTTGCTACTGAATGTTATATTAATATAATTGGACACAATTCAATAATGCCAAATTCAGATTTATTAAACCCTAACCAACATCACAATACCCCTCTTCCCCTTTTCCCCTTATCCTCTAGCCACATCACAAAACATCCAAGTTGATGGATAGCGGACGAAGTTAGGTTGTAAACAATATATGATTTAGGTAGAGTTAGTTGCCGTGGGGTTTGGTCTTAAAAAATTCACAAAGGGAAGGGAATTAGCTTTGCCGTCAAGGATGAAGCTGCTATGCATGGAGAGGGAGACTGGATTTGGATGGTTAGACAAGTTAACGGGACGCACCTCACACTTGAGCCAACCACCAATTGCCACCATCCTCGGTTTTCCGCCTCATAACAGAAGGTCTTATTGTTTGTATAAAAACACAAAAACAAAAAAACAAAAAGTCTAATCACCGAAAAAAGGAAAAGTCTATTTACACTACAAGACATTCACAACTTGGCAAGTTACCCACCCGTTAGTTGATAGTCTACTAATAATAGACCTCCCGCTGATGATAAAATTTACGATTTTTCCTTTGTTTCTTGTTTGACCTCTTGAAAGGACATAAATAATAATCAATTTCAACAAATTTGCCATTACGTTTTCCAGAAGTTCATATATTGCTTAAATACTAAGCAAGTTCAAAAGTTCTTGGTATGTATACTATCATTAGAGACGTACGGGTTTTAATTTGGATACTATAACGTTAGTGTTAATTTTATGAAAATGAAGAATCTTTGAAGATTATCGGAGATTTTTTGTAATTGTCTTTATACAAATTCTCAAATTCTCAAATACAAATGCTCTTAATTCATCGAACGATAACCCTTGTAATGACGCTTTAAACTTGTAAAGAGGCAATAGAAAAATGATGTCATGAAAGTAAGAGTAAATTCCCATAATTGACCATAAAAGATATTTGGTGATTCCATTAGGAATTTGGATATTTTGCTTTGATTTTTTATGCTAGAATTTACTGGACTTGTGTCTTAAAGGGGGAATGTGGAATTTTCCTCCCAAATATACAGCCAAGAGACAGCTACTACGTTTATCCTACTCCCAAGTCAAGTCTTCGATGGATGTTCGAACCAAAAAATAAAATAAAATAAATCTAAAAACCACCACCCATTTCTCAAAGTCATAGTCTTTGTCACAACCAAATTGTAGTACAAAACCTTCTTCCCAAAAATTCGTATTTCGTCTTCTTCGTACTACTCTCTGTTTCTCTTTCCCCCAAGCTCTGTACTACACCAGCAACCAAACCCCACCCTCCCAATTTATAACCACACAAACAAACCCATTAAACCCAATGCCTCTCTCTCCCTTCCTCTCAAACCCACAACAAAAACAACAATAATGGCTCCTCCTCCTCTGCTTCGCCCACTTCTCCTCTGTTTTCTCATCCTCCTCTGCCTCACCATCCCCGCCTTAGCCCACAGCGGCCACCCCGACGACGAAAACAACACCGAACCCGCCACAGGCGACATCGAACCAGGTCCAGACCTTCGTTCAAAGTCTCTGATACTGGCCAAGATTTGGTGCTTGATTATAATCTTTGTTGCGACCTTCATACCTGGAGTTTCGCCTTACTTTTTCAAGTGGTCTGAATGGTTCTTGGTTTTGGGTACGCAGTTTGCTGGGGGTGTGTTTCTGGGTACGGCTCTGATGCACTTTCTGAGTGATGCCGATGAGACTTTCAAGGACTTGACTGATAAAGAGTACCCTTTTGCGTTTATGTTGGCTTGTGGGGGGTTCCTGCTCACCATGCTTGCTGATTGTGTGATTTCGTATGTTTTTGAGAAGAACAAAGGTGTTGGGTCTGCTCCCGATCTTGAGCTGCGAGGTAAGTGTTTGGTTATCAGATTTTTGTTCTGTGGAATTGAATTCTATTTGGTTGTTCATTGAGTGGATTTTGTTGAATATACAACTGTTTGATGTTTGGAAAAAATAAAACCAACAACTGTCGTGCTACGACTTAGCATTAACTGTCGTCGATGAGATTTGAACTCGCGGCCTAGTACAACTTAACATTAACATAGTGGAAAATGGAGACCGGGTGCTATTAGACTTTAGACCAAATGCTCATTGGCTTTGATGTGGGATTTCTTATTTCTGTTCTTTTACTTTTCTTTTGACAGCTTGGGTACATGCTAAAAAGTATAAATTGGCTTTGTCTGGTGTATGTGTTTTCTTTCTGAGAGTTGTTTACCATTGCTAAGTTGTGACATTACATTAAGAAGCAAAACTAGGCTTAAGGTTTAAGTTCTGCGACATTAAAATTTTAAAAAATAAAATAAAATTCATGTTTATCTGATTTTTTTTTCTCTGCTACCAAAAAATGTAAAGGTTTTTATGACAATCAATTTACACATTTTCTTTGTTACAGGGAGTGCTGAGCAGGGAAAGGGTGGTCAAAATGGCAATGTGGTGAGACATATATAGTTATCGAATTCTCATATCTACTGGTGGTATCAGGATCTCCATATGTATAGCCTATAGGGCATTTACTTGGTGGTGGTTCTGAGACTAACTGGATACTTGTTTTTGTTTGCCCTGACAGAGCCATAACCACTTCGCGAACGTGGCTGTTGCAAATGTTAGCTCACTTGGGGATAGCATCTTGTTGATTGTAGCATTGTGTTTCCACTCTGTCTTTGAGGGCATTGCAATTGGAGTCGCTGACAGTAAAGCCGATGCTTGGAAAGCCTTATGGACAATTTCTCTGCACAAGGTATTTGCAGCCATTGCCATGGGCATTGCTCTCCTTCGAATGATGCCTAACCGTCCCTTCTTATCGTGCGCTGCCTATGCTTTTGCATTCGCTATATCAAGTCCTATCGGTGTGGCCATCGGAATCCTAATAGATGCGACAACCCAAGGAGCTGTGGCAGATTGGATATTCGCGATTTCAATGGGTGTAGCATGTGGAGTGTTCATCTATGTAGCAGTAAACCATCTATTGGCTAAAGGTTATAAACCCGACAAAGCAGTTTCCATCGACAAACCCCATTACAAGTTTTTGGCAGTTTTGTTGGGTGTCGGGGTAATAGCTGTTGTGATGATTTGGGACACTTGAAGCCGTGCCAAAGATTGTTCCTGCACGATTTGTTAGTGGAATACTGCATTTTGAAGCATAGATAGTAGCAAAGCAAGTGTGATAGATTATAGATACCTCATTTTTTTTTGGCCTAATGTTTTGCTATCATAAGTTATTAGTTAAAGTTGTAGGGCTCTTAAAAGATCTCCAAGAATGCTTATTTGTAACATAGTCAAATTCTTACACTGTTTACGCATCTCATCTTTTCCTTGTATTACTTGTGGAGGTAATCCTTTTTCTTTTTCTTTTTTCTTTTTTCTTTTTTTTTTTTTTTTTTTTTTTTTTTTTGGGTTGTTGCCATAAGAGGGAAGATTTTGTTGGAGGGAGCCTTGATTTCCTAGTGTGATTCACTTTACCTAATTGGAGTAGTTACCTAGTTAGGATTCCTTGTAGTTATCTAATTACTTTTCCTTGTAGGAAAAGTCAACTTGTACTTGTATATATATCATCCTTATGGAGAAATATGAAATATAATTCACAATCATTCAATCCTATGTTTTAGTTTAAGATGGTATCAGAGCCAGCTAACATCGGTCTCTCAAAACAAAACACAAAAACTAGCCAATAGGCAACATCTATCGTCGACATCAATAAAAAAAAAAACAAAACAAAACAAAACCAGCTACCGCAAATTGTCGTCACAAACCTAGTGTGGCAATAGACTTCTAAAACAGCAAATCCATCCAAACTCGTTCTTTGTCCTCCATGGTTTTCGAAGATATCCTAGACACCCTAAGCACTGTTGCCAAATCCAGTGCATCTGAGACCCGCAAAACTCTTGACATGCCACAACCAATTGTTATAGTTCACAATGATAATTATGTTACCCCGTTCACCATACAGTTGAATGAAAAGAACTATAGCTCTTGGTCGAAGATGATGTTACTTCATGTGCTAGGCCAAGGAAAAAGAGGTTATCTAATAGGGAAGGTGGCGGAAGAGGAGGAGGACACTCCGGGCTTTGATTCGCAGTGTACTGAGGACGCCGTTGTTAAAGGATGGTTGATAAAAACCATGGAAACATATTTGGTAGAATTATTCTTGGATCTACCAACTGCTAAAGATGTCTGGGAGAGTGCAGCCCATATGTATTATGATGCGTCTGATAAGTCGTAGATTTATGAATTAAGGTGTAAAGCAACCCGTATTACTCAAGGGGATCACTATATTACTTCATACTTTGCTGAGCTCAAAAGCGTTTGGTTGGAACTTAACCGTTGTCGTCCAATCAACATGAAGTGCCCTTATGATGTGAAGATTCGACATGATGAGATACAAAAGGACTATTTATGATTTTCTTACATGTCTAGATAATGAGTTTGATAAAATTCGAGAAGCTTTGTTGAGGTTGAGTCCATTGCCCAAATTGGAGGAGTCATTTGCTTTTGTTTGTAAGGAAGCCCAATGCCGATGCTCAGGAAGGATAGAAAGACTGAATCCTCTGCGGTTATGGTTTCTAAAGCCCCTGCTGCTAGTTTTTCTTTTCCCTGTCCAACCTTTGAGGAAAAAGAAAACATGCATTGCACTTACTGTAATAGGAACCGTTATATAGAGGCCACTTGTTTTCACAAGAATGGGCTCCGAAATGATTCCTTGAAAGCCAGAAGCAACGAAAGGTTGTGCATGTGATGAAAAAAAAATGGAAGGAGTGGTGTAGCTACTGTAGCCACAACTGGCCAGCCTTCCGTCGGCCCAGTCGCCGACGCTACCTCAGGTTTGCTTACCTCGTCCACATCTGCTTCTTCCCTTGATGATTATTTTACTATTCTCTCTTAATTATCCCTTCCAGAAACTATTGACTACGAAGGTAGTCAGAGTAAAGCATTGGTGCTTTTCGACCAGCGAGTTACAAGTTGGATTTTCAATTCTGGTGTTATTGATCATATGACCTATGATAAATCTTTTTTCCATTCTATGACTGCCCCTACCAAAACAAGTGTGGTTACTGTTAACGGAGAATCTAACTCAATCACTAGTTTTATTACTCATACTTCTATCCTCTCTTTACATAAAACTTTGTTTGTTCCTACTTTGTCCCATAATTTATTATATGTTGGGCAAGTTACTGAATAGTTAGATTGCTGCGTGCTCATGTTCTCCTCCTTTTTTTTGCTTCAAGATGTTCAGACTAGGGAGATCATTGGTCATGGTACTAAAAGGGGGGGTATTACTATGTGAGTGACATTGCACCGGGTCGTGTTCATGTGGTTCGGGGCGTCGTCAGTGAGAAGCATAACAAGATTTAGTTATGGCATCTGCAGTTAGGCCATGTTTACTTTGGTTATTTGCAGTTTTTGATTCCATCTTTATTTAGTGGAGTATAAATTTCTGAATTTTAGTGAGAGACTTGTATTCAAGCTCCACAAAGCACTATATGGCCTCAAACAAGCATCTCGTGCTTAGTTCCATCGCATCAGTACCTTCTCTCTCTCTCTCTCTCTCTCTCTCTCTCTCTCTCTCTCTCTATATATATATATATATATATATATATGGGTTTTTCACAAAGCCAAGCTGAGACTTCATTATTTATTTTTCAACAAGCCTCCCATACAATCTTTCTTCTTCTATATGTCGACGACATCGTGGTAACTGACAGTGATTTCACCCATCCCCAACAATTCATTTCTCTTTTAGGTGGCTACTTTGACATCAAAGACCTTGGTCCGCTCAGCTATTTCTTGGGATTACAAGTTCTTCATAAGGACGATACTCTCCACATCAATCAACTCAAATATGCACATGATCTTTTACAGAAAGCCAATCTTCTTAACTCCAAACTCACATCTACCACATTGGCTGCCAAGGTTGTCCTCTCTATCTCTGATGGTGTTCTCATCTCTAACCCAACCGAGTATTGCAAGCTTGTTGGTAGTTTACAAAGTCTCACTCTTACTCGCCTGACATATCTTTTGTTGTCAACATTGTTGCTCAGTTCATGAGTGCTCCTCGTATCTCTCACCTTGTTGCCACCAAATGGATACTTCGGTACATCAAGGGCACTATTGATCTCAGCCTCACCTTCACTCCCCAAACTACTGTAGCTCGTCTCTCCGCCTACTCCAATGCTAACTAGGCTGGGTACCATGATTTTCATCGGTCAACCACTGGCTATGTGACTACTCTTGGAACCAACCTCATCTCCTAGTGTTCCAAGAAACAACCCACTGTCTCCCGCTATAGTACAAAATCGGAATATCGTGCCCTTTCTCATGCTTGTGCCGAAATCACTTCGCTTTGCTCCCTTCTTCATGAATTGGGTGTGCGTCTTCAGTTCCCGATCCTACTCTATTGTGACAATCTCAGCACCACTTACATGGCCGCCAACCTAGTTTTCCATGCCCACACACGTCACATTGAGTTGGACTACCACTTTGTCCGTGAAAGTTTGCTTGATCAACATGCGGACCTGTTTACAAAAGCCCTTCACAAACCACGTCATCAACATATGTCTTCCAAACTTGTGCATACTGCGACAGTGTGCGGGGGGGGAGGAGGGGGGGCGGGGGGGAGAGGGGGACGAAGCTTTCTTTTCCTAGCACACACGGAAATCAACTTCATAATCTCCTCCTAGCAATTAGCTTTCTTGTTGTAAATTGGATGGTATTCATGTCTATATTATTTCCGACCTTAAGTAGACTTCCTATATTTGTATAAATAGGGACTTTATGTAACTTGTTTAATACAAGGAAATATATTCTCTAAAGTATTCCTAAGTGCTAATCTGCTAACCGCACATGCTTGTTCCTCAAAACATATGCATTATTCATGTGTAATGGGACCAAAGTAGGCCATCACCTTGATATAAATTATTGGCCTAATCGTAGCGGCTTAAGCTCTTCGATATTCTCCACTTTAATTTGTTGGTTAGCTGGGTGATGCTACACCTATATGTTTCTTTTGCTTGTGAGTGAGACTATTTTTTTAAATACATATATCGTTTCCTATTTTTATTTTAGTACATATTGTCAGTGGATCCTTCACTAACATAATAAATTTGATATTGGATTCAAATTGCATTATAATACTATTGCTAATTTGTTTCATTTGTTGGATCAACCTTGATTTGTTTAGTCAAAAAAGAAGAGAGCATCTACAAAAGAACGTAGCTACAAACAATACAGAGCAATCGAAGACCAGGACTTGAATATTTTTAAAAATATGATGAGAATAAAAATTACTATAGAAACAAAGCCCATGTTATATGGTCATTCAGAAATGAGAAATCAAATCTAGAATCCCATCAACAATGGCAGAAGTAGCGAAGAAGTACTACCTGCTGCTTCCATGATGTTTTTAAGCTTCACTTGTATCAGACTCCTTGGCCACCACAACCCATATTTCAGTAAATTTTAATACCATTTTTCCTTTTCTCTTTTCTTTTTATTTCAGGTATGCAGTTGTTACAGGTTCAAATCAGGGGATTGGATTTGGAACAGTTAGGAAGTTGGCTTCAAATGGGATCATGGTGGTGTTAACTGCTTTAGATGACAAAATGGGTCTTGAAGCTATTGAAAAATTGAAAGAGTCTCTCTGACCTGGTCGTTTTTCATCAACTTGATGTAACAAACACTGCTAGCATTGCTTCCCTTGCAGATTTTGTCAAAACCCAATTTGGGAAACTAGATATCTTGGTATGATAAGAAACCGTATGTATGATCAACTTCTCTATCTCTCTGTTCATGCTCATGTTAAAAAAATTCATATAACTATGAAAAGTACTTTGACTTTCCATTATGTTTACTGGTAATCTATAGGTAAATAATGCAGGGGTTAGTGGAACCACTGTAGACCCTGAAGCTATGAGAGCTGCTGCAGCTGCAGGTATTGGTAAGGTAAGTTTTCCTTTAGCATCTTAAAGATTCCAAATTATATGTGGATTTGATTAAAACTTCTCATATATAAAATTTCAAATACAAATATTTAATTTGAAAAATGCACTAGATAAATGCAGTCTTTATTTTCTTTGATGCAGGATGGTGTCGGAGTCAATTGGAGTGAAATAATGACTCAAACGTATGAGTTAGCTGAAGTATGTGTGAAAACAAACTACTATGGTGCCAAGAAAATGACCAAAGCACTCCTTCCTCTCCTTCAGCTATCTGATTCACCAAGAGTTGTCAGTCTTTCTTCCGGCATGGGATCGTTAAAGGTACAAAGAGTTTTCATATTTTTGGCATCTCATCAAGTTGTTGTTTCAATTTTCACCTCTTGAGCCCTTTGTTTCTTGTTGTATTTGAGTCCTGCTGTAGTCAAGAGGTTTCCCTTTTCAAATGAAAATGTTTTTTATATGCATTTTCTCATAATGAGAAAACTTCAAAAAAATTCTCCTGCTATGCATGTTTGTTTCAGCACATACCAAATGAATGGGCCAAAGAGGTGTTAAGTGATGCTGAGAAACTTACAGAAGAGAGAATAGATGATGTTTTGAATGAGTTTCTCAAAGACTTCAAAGAAGATATTCTAGAAACCAAAGGCTGGCCTACTTCCCTCTCTGCCTATATACTCTCGAAAGCAGCCGTGAACGCATTCACTAGAATGATGGCCAGGAAGTACCCAAACATCTGCATCAATAGTGTGGACCCTGGATTTGTCAAAACAGATATGAACTTCAATACTGGTATGTTAACCATTGATGAAGGTGTTGAGAGTGTTGTGAGGTTAGCTGTGGTTCCAAATGGCAGCCATTCTGGCCTCTACTTCTATTTACAAGAAGTCTCACCCTTTTGAGCTTCCAATTTCATGAAATAATGATCCTCTTTTTATTTTATTTTAAATTGTCATACTTAGATATCTTGGTGTGGTGTAACAACAATTTCTCAAACTCTTGTGTCCCTGCGCTTATATCTAGATATTGGAGAAAACTTTGCCCTTAATCTGTATTTCTTTAATTCCTTGATCAAGGAGCTTGATTGAATTTCTTTTTGGAATTTCTACTAACCTTTAACCATTTTGTTTTCTTGGCTCAATAGGAATTTACTAGAGCTATGGAATAAAACAAGAAGAAGATCAATAATTTGAGACTTATTGCATCAACAATTTTGTTTTCTTGGCTTAATAGAAATTTTCTAGTGATAACCACCTAGAAAAAAAAATTTGACAATGTCGCACCTAGACTTTGCATTGGGTAATAATGTGTCACCTCTAAGAGCACTTCCAACTCTGTTCTTTTGCCCGAGCAGGAGGGGGCTTAGGCCCAGCAATTGGCTCCAGCGCACAACGTCAAGACAAGGCAGTTGATGAGCTCCACAAGCCTAAGTTGTTGCTTGTGTTTGCTGACGTCAGCAACGGAAAAAAAAAAAAAACCAAAAATTTATATATAAATACCTAGTCATATTCTTCACCATCCACGCCAAAATCAATGGTTTATTTATAAAAAATAAAAAATAAAAAAAATTGAATAGTAATTACCTTTGTCCTTACCCTTTGGGTTAAAAACAAAAAAGGCAAGGGCTGCAACTATTAATGTGAATAGTGACAAACCTTGTCTTGCCTTTGCCCTTTGGAGTGGAGGTGCTCTAACGAATTCCATCTATTTTTTCGTTAAAATTGAACATGTGACGTCCACATGTGAGGGTATTTTGTTATACACAAAACACACAACATAAAGAAGCCATATGGGCTAGGCAAGCCTGCGACTTGGTTTTTGGCATGTAAAAGAGCAAAGCCTGTGACATTTGAGGCCTCTTGGAGTTCTCTCATTGATTGCAGTTTCACATTCCCCATACGACCCACCAACTCTTCTCCTTTTGATTCATGAATGGAAAGCTCTGCCGAATTGGGTTGGTTCTCAAACCTAGCTTTTAGAAATTGGAACAAAATTAGTTGCATACATTGTTAACCACATTCCTCTTAGTAGAGAAACTTTTATGGAGCACATGTTTCTTTGAGATTAGAATTTAGATCAATACACGACTTACTTGCAAGTAAGTTCCACTGATTCTTTGATATTGTTAACCGTACAGCTAAGGGCCCAAACTTGCCTCTTTTATTGGTCTCAAAGGGGGCCCAAAGGCACATACCTCGGATACTTTACAAGCCCAATAAGATTTTACAGGAACAGGAAATAAAAATAAACCTTGGGGTTCAAGGAAGAATTTATTCACTAATTAATCAGGAGGAGAAAGAACAAATTTTTTTTATAGATATTTAGTTATATATCCATTCTTAGCACTTATACAATTTTTTTATTTTTTTATTTTATAGTGTAGGAAAGTAATGATGCAAAACTTGCAAGAGGGTTTTACATGCCTTTTCCTAAATGCAGAAGGCTGAAGAAATCGACTGGCGTGAAGTATCAACACCACCAAACTACGAGTTAGCACAAGAATGCCTGAAAACAAACCACAATACTGGCATCTTAACAGTCGGCGCTTCTCCCGAATGGCGGTCCTACCGACCTCTACTTTCTCCGTCAAGAAGTGACACCTTTTTGAATACTTACAGTATATGTACAATGTAACATGGGAATAATGATCGTCCAGAGTTAATGTACAATGTGACAAACAAAAAAAATTGGGGGAGTTATAAAGGGGGAAGGGCATGTGAGTGATCACCTTCCCTATAGAGATTTCATATGATGATTCTGCAGTATAAAAAAAAAATTGGAAATCGCTGCAGTTTCTTAAATTCATGAAATAGAGAACACATTTTGCTTGAATTTTTATTTATTATTTCAAGTTGATATATGGAAAGATTGGAAGTTCTGTACTCTGAGAAATATATGCAAATAGGTTAGGAAACTTTATGGGTACAAAAGAAACCATTTTCAACATTTGTATTATTTCAAATCAAGCACACTATCTTTTGTCAAAAGCTATTATAAAAAATTATAAAAAAAATAAAAAAATAAAAAGACGCCCAAAGGCCCAGAAACTAAACCAAAACGAATGGGTGAAACTTGAAACTTCAAATGTCAAAAGCAAAAAGAAACTCAAAGACTAACTGAGATATGACCACATTGCATTGACCAATATGACTTTGAGCGTGAGCACCAAGTAAAATATCAAGTATAAATAATGGTTCTCTGTCTGAGGCCTAGAAATAAGCCACAAATAACTATGGCAGAAACAACAAAGAGGTAGTGCCTGGTTCTTCTATGTACATTTTTTTTTTTGGGAAGATTTCTTATTATCTTTCAAAATTGGGTTTCTTTTTTTCTTTTTTCAGGTATGCAGTTGTCACAGGGGCTAATAAAGGGATTGGATTTGGCACAGTTAAGCAGTTGGCTTCACATGGGGTCACTGTGGTGTTAACTGCTAGAGATGAGAAGAGGGGTCTTGAAGCTGTTGATAAATTGAAAGAGTTTGGCCTCTCTGACCTTGTGGTTTTCCATCAGCTTGATGTTACAGATCCTTCTAGCATTACTTCCTTGGCAGATTTTGTCAAAACCCAATTTGGGAAACTTGATATCTTGGTATATCTTGAAATTTAAGTTGATTTGTTACTTCTTATAGCAATAAAGCATAATATTTATTGCTATTTTTTTCATATAAATATCTAATTACATAATGATGATACTTGCTTTGATTTATATTTTAAGTTGAGATAAACATAAAAAGATGAAATATTTGGAACTGTTGTACTGTGTAGGTGAACAATGCAGCAATTGCTGGAAGCCAAGTAAATCCTGAAGATTTTAGATCAGCTGTAAGTGGTAAGGTAAGGTTCTGTGTTGCATATCATATATATCTTCATCATTAAGTCAAATTGGATGCTGCTTCTTGTTCTTCATGTTTTGCAATTCGTTGCTGTGCTTCTAATCGGAAAACGATTTCCTTGTTTGAGGTGAGGTTAGGGGCTTAGGCAATGAAATTTTCTAGGAATACCAACCGTCCTTGTACAAATTTCATTCTCTTATGACTTATAAGTTAGGAAAGTAATGATGCAAAACTTTCATGAGGATTAACTTTCTTCTACTGGATGCAGAAGCCTGAAGAAATCCGTTGGGGGGAAATACCGACGATACCGAACTACAAGTTAGCAGAAGAAAGCCTGAAAACAAACTACTATGGTACCAAAAGAGTGACTGAAGCACTTTTGCCCCTCCTCCAGCTATCTGATTCACCAAGAATCGTTAATGTTTCTTCCGGTGTTTCTAAGCTTATGGTATGAAAAGCTTCAAATTTATGTTTCTCTTTTTACATTCTCCTAACAAGATCATGTTTCCACTTATTAGTTGTTAATATGGTTGATGAAACAGAACTAAATATTTCAGTAACTTATTTGCCTTGGACAAAGAATTCTACAATCTTTGTCCTAATCTGTTCTTTCATAATTGAAATGCATTAACTCTTAATTTGTGTTTTCTATTCTTAATGAAGTCTACTGGTTTAATGTTTTATGTTCCTGTTTTGAAATCAACTCAAAAGACTCTCCTGTTTTTTATGTTGCTTCAGAATTTTCCAAATGGATGGGCTAAAGAGGTACTAAGTGATGCCGAGAGCCTTACAGAAGAGAGAATAGATGCAGTGTTGGCTAAGCATTTAGAAGACCTTAAACAAGGTTTGGTAGAAAACAAAAGCTGGCCAACTATCTTTCCGCCCTATACAGTCTCAAAAACAGCTGTGAATGCATACACTAGAATTCTGGCCAAGAAGTACCCAAACTTCTACATCAATTGTGTGAGCCCTGGATTTGTCAACACAGATATAACCTTCAATACTGGAACCTTAACCATCGAAGAAGGTGCTGAAAGCCTTGTCTGGTTGGCGCTGCTCCCCAATGGCGGTCCTACTGGCCACTACTTTTCTCGCAAAGAAGTGACACCTTTTTGAATATTTATGATTACCACAGAGGTTTTTCATATGTTTCATGAATAATGATCATCGAGAGTTCATGTACAATAATGTAACAGATGAAGTTGAGAGACTTATGTTATATAGGTATGCGTGAGAGATTCTATAATATGATGATTCTGCAGAGCAAAAGTAATTCGTAGTTGGTAGATTTATTCTTTGTATCCATTATAATTTATAAGTCAATGTCATTGCTACAATTTGAGGTTTCGGTGATAGACTGTTGCAATTTTCTGCAGATGAAATCCTTGTACAATTTTCGTTCTTGTGTAAGTTAGGAAAGTAATGTTGATTTTATGGACCAATATGGAATCACTAGATCAGTTATACTTGTTATATCTTGATCATCACATTCAAGTATACTACATCCTAATTATTTAGCCTCAACAATTGAGAACCACCTTCACAATAATCAGAAGGGTTTTAAGTTTACTGTGAACTTAACTATGTGCATGATGCTCTTGTAGCACTGTTGCCTGCCGGTTGATTATAAATTTGGTTTGACTTTCTTTGGGGTCCACTTCAAGTCATATGTTTCTGCCTTTATTGCCACTTGGGCATTTTCTTGTTAGTTTGTTCTTTTGCTTTAGGGTTTACTAGCAAGGGTGCTCGCACAATGCCGCAGGTTTTAAAACTATATAAAATATATAGATAGTTCTAAAAAGACATAGGAAAGACAATACTATTTACATACATGCGGAAATTTAAATTATGGTATGTTGGTAAGTTTAAGTTACGAAAAATAGATTGATAACATGTTCTACATGCCAAGCAATGTGCAAAAAACTATTATAGCCTACAAAAGATAGATAAATAACATGTTTTATATGTCAAGCAGTGTGTGAAAAACTATTAAAGCCCTTTCCAATAACAAACATATACTCTAATTTGCAATAGAACTTCTCTCTTCACTGCTCATTGGTTTATCATCAGTTTTAATGTCCTCTGAAAGGGGATTTTTTTTTTTTTTCTTGCCTTGGTTGCAGAGGTGGCTTCTCTTCTTTTTTCTCATGTGTAAGTGTTTTCAATTCTCTGTTACAAATTAGAAAAATGACAATTGTCAGTGTAGATAAATAGCAAAGTTTTAGTGAAAATAACACAACAAAACATATATGTGGTTTTTACTATGGATTATAACAATGAAAATAAGTTAATAAATTTAGGTTTTAGTCACAAAAAAAATTTCATTTTTGGAAAAAGCCAAAACTTTTCTAATAAAGACAAAAAAACTCCTCAACTTTCAAACCAAAGACATGCAAATGTAAAAGATTCCTTAGGAAATCCAAAAATAAATAAGAGCATTTTTGTCCATTTTGGTGAATATCGCCTTATCTAAACAAAAAAAGGAAGCAAAACCCGGTACCCACCAAAAGAGTATAGCATGCACAATAACTGAACAACATCAGAACAAACCAATAATATATACCATTTTTTTCAAGACCATATGGATATCAATCAACCTAGAATTTTATATGTGCCAAATGTGGATTATTATGTCAGTTGAGGAAATAAATAGTATTCACAAGCCTCTCGTGGGTCACCACTCCCCATCCTACACATGATTCAGGTATACCTCTTTGATATATAACTTAGCTTCTGCTAGCAGGGGCGGCAAGGAGTTCCGTTGGAAGCCTAAGAAGAGGTATGCCCAGCGCGGAGGATCCGTTGAGAGTTTCTGTTGTCTCGGTAGGGAATTGTATGATCTTAAGGTAATTTACTTGCTTACTTGTTAGGGTAAGGTGAAACTACACATTGTCTTTTTTCTTTTCTTTCCTTTAATCTATGAGAATTAGTTTTCAATCATTCCATCTAACTATACATAATTTTTAGTAAAAAATGATGGGAGAGAAATAGGAGAGATCCTAGTCAGTAGCATGATAAGAGAAAATCATCTTATACGCATGCATGTCCCCTTTCTATTTATTTGACACTTGTCCAGCCCTTAACTCCAAAATTAACACCGTTAACTTTCAACAAAATTAAATCAGAAAAAAAAAAAAAAAAAAAAAAAAAAAAAACCCAAAAAAAAAAACCCAAAACTAAAAGAAAAAACAAATGCCAGACCACTTCAACCTTCTCCCTTCCCTTACCTGACCTCTTCCCTCAGCCGTCAGTCCCTTCCACACAAGGCCTCTCCTATACCCACCCTTCACGTTCTTCAAATTCCCTCACGACCCAAACTCCCTCAAACATGATAGGACCCAGCTATCTCAACCTTAACTCTATGCTTAAACAGGAAACCAATCTTGATATTATTTTAACAATCCAAAATACAAGCCGTAACCACATTCAATTCTTCCCCAAAATGACACAGAAAATAAATGATAAAGCATCAGCCAAATGGACAAGCATTAGAGTGTTCAATCCAAAAATTAAAGGAGAAAAATAAATGCTTTCCTGGATGTATTCCATGAGACTTTTAATTTCATGACATAAAATTATACGAAGGAACCGTAAGATGAATTTGATTGTTCAAGAGTCCCAGAACATGGCAACAGAGATAACTCCAATGCCAAACAACACAGCCAAAAACTTGTAATGGGGTTTGTCAACAGAGACTGCCTGCTGAGCTGTGTAACCCTTTGACAGCAGATGGTTAATGGATACATATATGAACACCCCACATGACAAACCTATGGAAATGGCGAAGAGCCAATCTGCTGTGGCACCTTGGGTTGTGGAATCTATTGTGATGCCAACTCCCACACCAACTGGACTCGAAATGCCGAACACGAAAGCATACGCCATGCATGACAAGAAGGGGCGGTTCGGAAGCATGCGGAGGAGAGCAATGCCCATGGCAATGGCTGCAATGATCTTGTGCACACTGACTGTCCACAAAGCCTTCCAAGCTTCTGCTTTTGTCTTGGCAACTCCGATTGCAATGCCCTCAAAGAAAGAATGGAAACATAAGGCTACGATCAACAAAATGCTGTCCCCAACTGAACCAACTGTTGCAGGGTGGTGACCACTGCCATGGCCCTGTCGAAGCGTACAAGCAAAACGCTCAGTTAGTTGCAATTACTAACCGGCACATATGTTATGTTACCAGACAATCTGACATGTTATGTTGTGAGATTGAATTTGGACAATAAATAAAGTGGCAATATGTTTGAATGTGGAGTACTCTTTCACAATCTCGCAACGTAATGTGCTAGAGGTCTGGCAAGTTCATTTACCCTACTAATAACTTATATACATCCCACATATATAATATCAAAGTTCATGTATCTCACCTTGTGACCGTCCTTTCCTGTAATAGGAAAATAAAAATTGTGAAGTCAGCATCTTGTTTAGGGTATAAGTAGAAGATATCCTAGTAATTGGATTTGATCAAGTAAAAAATATTTTTCTTGTAAAACCAATATCCTAAGACTGCCTATGCAGTTATTAGCACAAAGTACTTGTCAAAACGAAGAACTGAATGGTGCCTAATTCCTAAATGAAGAACTCAAGAAAAACCACCTACCTTGAACTTCAAGGTCACTGCCCTCTTGCTTAGCATACACATAGGAAACAACACAATCCGCAAGCATAGTGATTAAGAACCCCACACTGGCCAGCATAAATGCAAAAGGGTACTCCTTCTCAGTCAAGCTTTGGAAAGTCTTGTTTGAATCACTCAGAAAGTGCATGAGAGCAGTTCCCAAAAACACACCGCCAGCGAACTGTGTGCCTAGAACCAAGAACCCCTCGTTCCACTTTAGGAAGTAGGGTGACATTCCGGCTGCAAATGTCCCAACAAAGACCAAAACCAAGCACCAGATCTTGACCAGTATTAGAGGCTTAGACCGAAGGCTGTCAGCCTCGTCGTTCCTGTTGCTTTCCTTGTCATCGTGGCTGCTGTACACCAAGGCAGAGAGGGTGAGGCAGAGGAAGAGAGAGAGCTTGAGAGTGTTGTAGCAAGCCATATTGCAGTGGTGCATTGAAGAAGTTGAAAGGTTCACTGTGTATTGTGTTAATATACAACTGGTGTTTTGGACTTTACCTTAACTACAAATAAAAGAAAACAAACCATCAATTACTGATAATATATCACTTTACAAGGTAGCGACTGCTTTTCTCTTTAATTTGGTCATATAAAGTATTATTTTTTTCTCTGACTAATTAGGAGCACGCTTAAGTAATATAATTATTTAGGAAAACCTGTTATGGCATATTCTTTCTCCTTGCAATTAAAGAAGCAAATGCAGTTATCACCATGAGAAAAAAATTCAGAAATGAAAACTACGTTGGCACCTAATCAGTTTCTGATTGGTACAATTACATTAGATGTATGTACACCAGTGAACATCCGGAGAGAGTTGACATTACTGTATGTAAACATCAAACAGACATTGCCACATTGACATGTCTTGGATGTTATGCAAATATGAAACAGATGTTTTGTGTATTTTTTGATGAAACAGATGTTTTGTGTATTAGCATACTTAGAAATGAATCTATACATTTTAGCATCATATGTTCAAAGTATCGCGACATTTAGCTGCTTATGCAAAGAAATTGAAAAAAAAATTATTGAGTTTGGCTGCAGTTCAATAATTTAGTGATTAATCACATCCTGTTGCTTCTACTTAAAGGGATCCATATTTATATGGATTCATTTTTGTCATTTTGTATATAAGATAAGATAAGAATCAGCGCCCAGATGGTTTGCCAAGCCATCTAAGCAGTAAATTCTGAATGACCCTCACAACTACTACAAGCAAAAGAACCAGAAGAGAAGGGATAGGTAATCTGTGTAAGAATTTGACTAAAATGGAAATAAACATTATTGGACATCATTAACAGTGCTGTAAACCTGAATTAATAACTTATTATAGAAAAAGAAAAAAGGAAAAAAAGAAACTCGTGTTTATCACTGCTGTTATTCAATTAGCCACATTCCACATACAGGCTTCAAATGTAGTCTTCCACAAACAAATACTGCAGGAACAATCTCTGGCATATGGCTGCAAATGTCCCAAATCATCACAACAGCATTATTACCTCAAATCCCAACTAAAGACTGCGAAAAACTTGTAGTGGGGTTTGCCCACAGAACTGCTTTGTCGAGTGCATAACCCTTCTCCAACAAATGGTTTATTGTTACATAGATGAACAAACCGCATGGTAGACACATTGAATGACGGAAAGATCAAATCAGGTCTTTTGTTGAGGATACGGGATGTATGATCATGAAATCCCTTTCGACATTCAGGCAATGGTACATCGAGCTGAAGGACTTAAATCATTGTCTTGTGGCATGAGATGATCATATCTGTGCATGTCATATGGAAGTACTGGCAATGGTGCTTCAAGCTGAAGAACCTTTGATGAGTCGATTTTATATTATATATTTAACCTCATTCTTAATATATTTTGGTTAATATTTTGGAAGAATTTTGATACTTTGAATTATATTTCCAATATAGG
>NW_007362506.1:330452-346597 GCF_000346735.1 Prunus mume
TTTTCAAATTCATAAACTTCAAATCTTTGATAAAATCTATTTTAGTTATTAATTAAGAGTTAGTTTAATTACAGATTAGTCAAACAATCTTTGGGGACAACGACCTTGCATGAGCATTTATACTACAATTACCTTGTATTCTTGCAAGTATTTTCAGTGATTTTAACCCTGTTTGCGCAGGTACTAAAAATCCTATCAACCTTCATCACATGGCCTGCTTTTGGTCTTTGCTATTAGGGTGAGTGCACCATAATCCAACAATTAACAAACACTTCATTTCTTTTTTATCAAAATTCTCACTCATTCTCTCATCAGCTACATTAAGAATATTTCCTGCAAGGTACGCTGCCAAACCAACCTAAACAGCGGCACGTCGTATTCTCCCTCTTGGTAAGTCCTCCTTCCACATGCTAGTTCCAAAGCCACAACTCCGAAACTAAACATGTCACATTCTTTACTAGCCCTCTCCCCACTTGCATATTCTGGTGCCATGTATCCAAAAGTCCCTACCACCCCAATTGTCTGAGTCCTGAACTGCGATCCACCAGCTTAGCAATCCCAAAATCACCAAGCTTAGTGCTGAAATCGTTGTCCAACAATATGTTAGCTGATTTGATATCCCTGTGAAGCACACACTACTCCACATCTTCATGTAAATAATGAAGGGCTGAGGCCAAGCCTAAGGCTATTTTACACCTAAAATCCCATTGCAGGGTTGCTCTGGGGCCAAATAGATATGTGTCAAGGCTGCTGTTAGGCATGTATGCATAAAAAAGTAAGCATTCGCCCTCCTCATTGTTAGTGTTTTCTAAGATTTGGAAGGCAGAGTGATGAAGAAGAAAAGAAGAATTTAGAGCAAACAGTATTTTGGCAAAAATGACTCTGCTATACGTGTAGCAGAGGAATGTTATATTCCTTCAGACTCTCTCACTTGCTTACAACCTCACGCACATAGTGTGAGGGAATATATGACCGTTAGGCTTAATAGCTGGATCCTTTACACATCAAAGAGATCTCAACCATTCCTTTAGTCATCCAATAGAAAGCTTACACTTGGCTTACAAAGTGAGCTAAAACGAAACTATATTTAACTAACTAATAAATATGCTTAAGAGTTTATAAATCAACACTCCCCTTTAAATCTTGAGCTGATTTAACTCCAAGCATACTCCTGAGATAATTGAATCGATCTTTGGCTAATGGTTTGATGAAGATGTCAGCAAGTTGTTCATTTGTAGGACAGTACACCAAGTCAATAATGCCTTCTTGTAGTGCATCTTTGATGAAGTGATACCTTCTATCAATGTGCTTTGTCTTCTGATGAAATACAGAATTCTTGGTAATGGCAATTGCAGATGTATTGTCACACTGCAATGGGCTTGCTTCTGTCTGAAGTTCTCCAAAATCTTCTAACACAAATCTAAGCCAAATGGCCTGTGCAGTAGCTTCTAATGCACTGATGTACTCTGCCTCTGCAGTAGACAATGCAACACAGTTTTGCTTGACTGAAGCCCAAGAGAAAACACCACTGCCAAAGGAGAATGCATATCCAGATGTGCTCTTACTGTCTTCAATTGATCCACCCCAGTCACTGTCACAGAAACCAATCAGCACTGCATTTTTTCCTTTCACATATTCTAGGCCATATTCTAGAGTCCCCTTAATGTACCTTAGCACTCGTTTGGCAGTTCCATAGTGCTTATTTGTAGGGCAGTGCATGAATCTAGCAAGCAAGCTAGAGGCATACATAATATCTGGTTTAGTAGCAGTTAGGTACAAAAGACTACCTACAATGCTTCTATATTGCTCCTCACTTGTTGCTCCACTTCCATCATCTTTAGTTAGCTTCTCAGTTGCTGCAACGGGTGTGGTCACAGTCTTGCACTCATTCAAACCAAACTTATTCAAAAGAGAGCTTGCATATTTCCTTTGGTGGATGAATATGTTGGATCTTGTTTGAACCACTCCCATACCAAGGAAATGATGTAGAAGGCCCAAATCTGTCATCTCATATTTCATCATCATATCTTCCTTGAATTCATTCAATAGTTCCTTGCTATTTCCTGTATAGATAATGTCATCTACATAGATAGAGACAATTAGAATGTCTTTGTCTCCCCTTGTCTTGGTATACAATGTAGCTTCACTTAGACTTTTCTCAAAACCACACTTAGTGAAGTAGGTGTCTACCTCTCCATACCAGGCTCTAGGTGCCTGTTTTAAACCATAAAGAGCTTTGTGCAGCCTATACACTTTGTCTTCCTTGCCTTTGATCACAAAGCCCTATGGTTGGTTTATATAGACCTCTTCTTGCAATACATCATTTAGGAAAGTTGATTTGACATCAAGCTAGTATAACTTCCATTCTTTCTGAGCAGCTAAAGCAATGAGAGTTCTAATGGTGTCCAATCTAGCCACAGGAACATAGGTTTCATTGTAATCTAATCCAGGTTTCTGAGCATACCCTTTGGCAACTAACCTTGCCTTATTCTTTTGGACTGAACCATCCAAGTTAAGCTTGGTTTTGTAGACCCGCTTGACTTCAATAACTGGTTTCTCAGTTGGTCTGTCCACTAGTTCCCATCTATCATTTTTCTCAATCATGTGCAGTTCATCTTCCATAGCTTTCAGCCATGAACTGTCTTGAGCTGCCTCTGCATGTTTCTCTGGTTCAATGATGCATAGATTGCACTATACAAGCACATCATCTAGTCTTCTCCATTTCAATGGTGAGTGATCATAAGCTTGGATGTTCCTTTCTTCACTACTTATGTCACTTGAGATGTGTTGTGAAGGTGATTGAGAAGATAGTGGACTCCTTTCATATCGAATTTTAGTCTGAGGTGTTAGTGCAGTAGTCTCATCTTTATCTCCTATAATGAAGCCATGTTCACTTTGGTTTTCATCAAGAAGTGGTGTTACAGCTTTGCCAGAGTTTTCTGTCCAGTTCCAAGATCCCTCTTCATCAAAGGTAACATCTCTTGACAATGTAAGTTTCTTGGAGATTGGATCAAAGATCCTATATCCTTTCTCACAAGTTGCATATCCCACAAACACTCCTTCCACACTCTTAAGCTCAAGTTTATGCCTTAGTTCATTAGGCACATGAACATAACATAAGGAGTCAAAGTCTTTTAGATGAGTAATACCAGGCTTTCTTCCACTATAAGCCTCAAAGGGTGTGACATTGTTCAAGGCCTTGTTAGGACATCTGTTTAGAATGTATACATATGTGTGAATAGCTTCTGCCTAAAGGAAATAAGGTATTTCCTTCTAATGTAGCATAGACTTAGCCATTTCAACTACTGTTCTGTTCTTCCTTTCTACCACTCCATTTTGCTGAGGAGTGTAGGCCATTGTGAGCTGCCTTTGAATGTCATGATCTTCATAAAATTGTACAAACTCAAAAGATAGAAATTCTCCACCTCTATCACTCCTCAAACATTTCACCTTGTGTCCAGACTGCAACTCAGTCATGGATTTAAATTTCTTGAAGCAATTGAAAGCTTCATACTTGTTTCTTAAGAAATAGAGCCAAATCATTCTTGTGAAGTCATCAATGATCAACATAAAATATTTGTTGCCTGCAACAGATTCAGTTCTCATAGGTCCACAAAGGTCAATGTGGACTAACTCAAGTCAGATGCTTGCTCTTAGAGCTTGATTCTTTGGAAAAACATTTTTGTGCTGCATGTTTTCCAAATTGGCAGCCTTCACACACACCATTTTGTTCTTCCAATTTAGGCAAGCCATGCACCATATCTTTGTCTCTCAACTGTTTCAATCCTCTAAAATGTAGATGTCCTAGTCTTTTATGCCAAATCCATGTGCAATGGGTGATACTAGCCTTCATAAGCAGTTAATTCTCAGCTAGAAAAGACAAAGGATAGCACCTGTTCTTCTTCATTGGAACCTTTATGATGAGACAGTTCAGTGAGGAACTATCAAACACCTTGCACATTCCATCTCCAAACACCAGAAAATATCTATGCTCATCCATTTGCCCAACACTCAGCAGATTCTCTCTTAAGCCTGGAAGATACATCACTTCTCTGATGTATTTTCTCCCCTTGGTTGTTTCAATGATCAATGATCCCATGCCAGCCACCTTCACAAGTACACCAGTTGGCATTTGTACATGTCCTACCACATTTGTTCTCACATAAACAAGTAAATCAACATTGTCAGTCATGTGGTTGCTACAGCCACTGTCAATGTACCAATCCCCATTTGGGTTTGCCTCAATGGTTGCACAATTTGCATAGAACAAATTTCCAATCACCTCCACTTGGTTTGCACAATTTGCCTTTTGCATAGATTTCCCTGTAGTGCATTCTCTAGCCAAGTGACCAAACCTGTCACAATTGTAACATTTTGACTTGCCTTTATATCTACGTTCTCCAAAATGGTACTTTGAGCACACTTTGCATTGAGGCTTTACACCCCCTTGACTTGCTGGCTGTGATGAGCTGAAATTGTGAGCTGGTGCATGATTGTTTTGTTGAGACTTTCCTTTTGACTCCCATGGTTTCCCCTTAGGATTCCAATTCTTTTGAAACTTGGATGAGCCAAATTTCACTACACTCTTGTTCTGGCCTTTTGGACAGTGAATGAGGCAAAAGCTTTTTCAGTTGTATCAACATTGTGCAACTCAAATCGTTGCTCTTCACTTTTCAGAATGGCAATTACTTCTTGTAATTCCACAGTTTCTAAACTCTTAGTGTTCTCAATCACCAAACAAATAGGATCATATATCTTGCTTAGACTTATTAGGACCTTTTGAACAAACCTCTCATTGGAGAGCACTTCACTACACGTTTTCATTTGGTTAATTAGGTCATTTAGTCTAGTAAGGTAAGCAGACAACAACTCATTATCATGCATTCTAGTATATTCAAATTCACATATGAGATTTTGAAGTTTTACTGATCTAACGTGATCTCCACCATGAAATTCTCCATACAACAGCTCCCAAGCTACTTTGGCAGAGTCTGCATCTGCAATTCGTGGGAAAATCTGATCTGAGACCGCATTTTGGATAATACCCAAAGCTTTTGCATCCTTCATGAGGATTGCAGCTGCTTTCTTATCATCTTCCTCTTCTGAGATTTCCTCAGATGCCTTCTTATTCTTCTTCTTCTTAGAATAAGAGATTGAAATTCCCTTTTCTACCAGATTCCAAAGCCCATATGATTGAATATGGTCACCATCTTAATCTTCCAGAACTCATAGTTTTCGCCAGAGAAAATCTGAGTTCTCACCTCTGAGCTTCCAGATCTAGCCATGGTTGATCTCAGATGCTTCCAAAAACAAGTTGTTTTTAGATTGAGGAGAAAACGAGCTCAAGTGGCTTCGTGAGCTTTGAATGAGCTTCCAAATTTCCGGATGATTTTTCATTCACAGATTGAACGACCAGCTTCAGATGATTGAACCTGACTCTAATACCATGTTAGTGTTTTCTAAGATTAGGAAGGCAGAGTGATGAAGAAGAAAAGAAGAATTTAGAGCAAACAGTATTTTGGCAAAAATGACTCTGCTATACGTGTAGCAGAGAAATGTTCTATTCCTTCAGACTCTCTCACTTATTTACAACCTCACGCACATAGTGTGAGGGAATATATGACCGTTAGGCTTAATAGCTGGATCCTTTACACATCAAAGAGATCTCAACCGTTCCTTTAGTCATCCAATAGAAAGCTTACACTAGGCTTACAAAGTGAGCTAAAACGAAACTATATTTAACTAACTAATAAATCTGCTTAAGAGTTTATAAATCAACACTCATGACACCATCCAATGAACTGCACAAGGTTCCTATGTATTAAGCGGCTTATTATTTTGACTTCATTGATGAAGATTTTCTCGTAGTGCTCAGACTGCACAAAAATTCTCTTGACAGCAACGGTGCAGCCTAGATCTTGTATGAATCCATTATAAACTTGTCCTGACCTCCCTTGACCTAGCCTTCTGCCGTTTGCAAAGCCATTGGTGGCTGCAACTAAGTCTTTGTAAGCAAATCGTTTTGGCAAGGCTAGTCTCTCAAGATCTGTGTTTATAGATGGAATGACATGGAAGTTATAACTATTTTTGTGCTCCCAAAATCTTGCTGGTATTCTTCATGGAACCTTATAGAAGATTTGCCTCCGACAGCTTGGTGATGGGGTCTTTCTTCTCCTACCACCTTTCATGGAACCTTCAGGCTTTGCACGGTCTTTTTCGTTTACCTTGATCATAATGGAGCCAGGGGCAAAATATTGCGAGTTTTGAGCTCCAAGTTGAGATTCTTGCACTCATATACGTACTAATTGTTAACTAGTTGAGAATGAAAGAAATGAAATGATTATTTGCTGATATATAATTGATCAAATTAATTTTCATTCACATGAAGCAACGTACACCACTACATGAGGACTAAAAAAGTGGCATCATTAAAACCTTGACCATAAAAACCCCAGCGGGAGGAAAATTCGACCAAACAAAAAGGGTACCACAACACATCCATCCGATTTCAAAAAAGTATGTACCCCGTTTTTTAGCCGCATTTTTATTTATCAACCCAACAATTACCCATTTCCACTCCCCCTCTCTCTTCCCTTTCTGTTAGCTACTATGTACTATTATCTACGTACAAAAAGTTACATAAGGCCATCTCCAACCTTGTTGGAGCTAAACTCAAATTTCCACCCTCCAAAATACAACTATTCATGTATTTTCAGAACTCAATTTTTTTTTTCTCTGCAACCTTGCAGACTCATAATTTGAGTCCGAAACTTTATTAAATTATTTAAGAATGATTAACCCTTACTTTTTTTTTTCTCGTTAATTTTTCTTGACATTATTTTTGTTTCAACATTCGTGATTTAATTTTATAAACATTTTAACCTAAAAAAATTAAAATTCCAAAACATAATAGAATTTCACTTAAAAATGAAAACAAGTACAACACCATATAAGAATGAGTAAAGTATTAAATAGAATGAAAAAAATATAACAAATGGAGAAAAAAAAAAAGGGATTTTTGGTTGACACAAATTATAGCTGTTGGAATATTAAAAAAATTTAATTTAATTTTAAAAAATGAAAAGAAAAAAAAAAGAGCACAGCATAATTTTGAAAAAGTAGCCGTTGGGATTCAATCAAATGGCCAGCTTATTGCAAAACTCACATGGGGCCAACACTTTTTGTTGTTCACATGGGCTTCCAAGGCATAAAACAAAGAAGAAAAAGCAGATTTTGAGCCCACAAACATTATCAGTCCAGGCAATAGTTTGGGTGGAATTATAGTCCAAATTTGAGATTTCTCAAATTTCCATCCCCCAAAATATATAGGTTTGAGAAGTTTTTTGGATTCAAAACTTATAATTTGGCGTATCTCCACAAGTCCCGTTGTTATCGTTGGAGCCATTTTTCTCATCCGAGCCATTTTGGTGGCGAAGTGCGAGGTGGTGCTTGAGTGACTCTAGTGGTAAGAATAACATTTTTCATTCCACTTGACCTTTTCTACTAGCCTCTTCATCTTATATTTCATTTCCAAGATGGCCTCACGGTGGTCGGCGCTAGACGCCATCACGGTGCGTCACTTCTAGCCGAGGTAATTGTGCAGATATAGATATAGAATAGAAAATCGTAAAAAAATAGTGATTGGTTTTTATTTAGGGGTAACAACGACTTTCTGCATTCATGTACTTACTAATTATTAACTAGTTGGGAAGGAAATAAATGAAGTGATTATTTACTTATATATAATTAATTAAATTAATTTTCAAGAAAATGAAACTTGAACATTGAATTGCAAAAAGGACAACTTACAGGGCTATGGTTGCAAAACTCAAAGGTCCTCTTAATTCAGAGGTTCCCTGACTAACATCTAGTTATTTTTACGGCAAGCATTAAATTATATAATAACACAATTATAATAGTGTTTTCCTATTTTGAACTAGAAGTTTGTTTGAGAAAACTAAAAAATGAAAGATAAAAAGACTTACTTAAGTATTGTTGATGTTGATGTTGATATTGCTAGGAAGTTAGACATATTAACTGTCGATGTATTAACAATGGTTAAAAGAGAGAATGTATGAATAGTGTATTAATAATGGTTCGAGAGATAGCGTATGAAAAAAAAAAGGGAAATTTTATTGAAGGATTGAAGGTTGAAGTAGAGTACTAAAAAAATTTATTCCGTGATGCACTCCTCTCTTCAGAAGTCTCTCTTTTATACAAAGCACCCTACACTTCGTTGTTACCACTTCTTACACCAACACAATCCATCACATGCATACTTACACCTTATCGCACGCACACATAACGCACTTACACATACACAAGCAAACAGAGTCACAATTCCCATGCACAACTCACATGCCATGAAATGAAAGAGTGCTCTAGGATGACCTTTGTCTTTGGTCATGCTAACAAAAATTTCAGAACTTGGCTGCTGGTCTTGTCTTCAGGAGAGGACTTGCATGTCTATTGTTTTGCTATGTAAATCCATTCTTGTCATTTTGAAATTTGGTGGGCTGGTTTGGAGTAGAGGTGCTTCTTTTGGGCTTTTTTTTTCACATTTGCTATATAATTTACTAATGTTTTCAATGCACATCAAAGTTGCAATTGCATTTTCGTCTCATATTCAATAAGATTGGCATTTACCAAGTTGGCCGCAAAGAAGCTGTACAAATGACATGCAACTTCTCTTTCTTATTTTTTTTCTTTTGGTTACAAAGAGGCCAAAGGTGGATGAAAACTCTGGCATTATTTATTTATTTATAAATGCTCACTATCACTTGAGTTACAAGCCCGTCATAAATCCAAACATCCATTCTCAGAAGCATTCATCAGAATACTAAGTTCAATATCAAACAAACTTTAAAATTGTTCCCAGGAGCACAGATACATAAGACAAGAATGGGCATAGATATGCAGTACAAAGAAACAATCAATTCAGAGTGCATTCTTTTCTTCGGTTACACTGACGCAGAGCCAAAAACAAACTTAAGAAACAATTAATCTAGGACAGGCCTTGCCGGCCTTGTCATCTAATAAAACAGAAATTACGCTGCAAGGAGGCTCCTCCAAAATTTGACAACCCATGTCTCTACCATTCCCTATCTTGGCTAATTCAGAAAGCATTCTTCCACTAATCACACAACCACGATGAGTAAACACCAAAGTAAAACAGTTTATTTGAAAAATTCATCGTAAAAAGTTTTTTCAAGTCTTGCTGTCAAAACTTTTATCATCACATTCTAACAAATTGTCTTGTGTATACCAGTCAACTTCGAAGCAATTGCAAAGAACACACCAAACAAGTTTATCCCCAGTGCTCAAAGTTCTGCAGGGAAAATTCTCCCAAAGCAATATGATATGATAACAGGCCCTGCCAAATCCCCCGCAGCACAGCCTGTCAAAACAAAATAGAAATTATATATATGCACACTACAACAAGGTCATACAATGGGTACTAAAATATACAGACCACTTAATTCATTCACTTACCAATCCACTGGCCAACCGAAGGGCGGATAAGGGTGGCACCAATACCTGCCCCAATGGAAGCAAAAACGAGTGATGCACCACACTTGATAGTAGCACTTGAAACCTTTGTCGCAAGAAGTTTAAGTTGCTCTGGTGTATCAATGTCATCAACTTCTTCTTTAGACTTTATCATATGAGAAAAAAATCGGTAGATTTCAATGCCTACTTGGATGAGCCATGACGCTGCAACACCCAGAAAGTGCCCTGCACAAACGTATAAACATAAACAGCACAGTGAGATTGAAAGTTCAAGCAACCAACAATAATGAGGCTATATGATTCTTTCTTCCCAACCCACCCCACAGCCCCGGGAGTCTTTTTTATTTATTTTTAATAGGATACAAGAATTGGAATTTCACCTCTGAAAGTTGTTCTGCTAACACTGAAGAAGAAAACCAAAGTAGGCAACTTTCTTCCAGCTTTCCTCATGGCTGACTTTGGAACATCTGTACAAATTGATTGCATGTGGTCAATCATATTTTCTAATTACAAATCGATTCATCCCTACTATCCTCATAAGTTTTGTTCACTTATTCTTCTAAAATTAAACTAGATTTGAATTATTACATAAAGAAATTACCTTTAAGAAGTTTCCATGCCATTCTCTGTGAAACATAATGGACAGCAAGTCGTTCTAGAATCCGTCTTGTAGTTACAACAGTGGTCTGCGATGGGATGCAAAAATTAACTCAATCATCTTTGTCTCCAATAGTTACTGGATGCCTTACATACACTGATAGACTACATATCCAATTGAACAGCAATGCAAGACGCCAAACTTTGTTGAATACAAGAATAAGTTGCAATCCTGAGAAGTACAAAATTTGGTAGGTGGCTTATTTAAGTAACTACAGTTGGGGGAAAAAAGGAAGAGAGAAAAACTCCCTAACACTGTTTCAGGTGAAGGCTAACGAGCATCTGGATGATCATTGGGCCTACGAAGCTTAGGACTTTATGCCCAATTCATGCCAAAATCCCCGAAAATGGACATAGAGAATTTAAAGCATCACCGATCTCCAGTCGTATAGCCATGTTACCCATCACAGTGTTCAAGTTCAAGAGCATAGATTTGTCCCCGATCAGTTAAGTAAGGGGAGAAGTAACCATTTGAAGTGGTGTATGGTAAGGGGAGTAACAATAAGAGGGTAGCGTAGCGATCAAAGCTTTGGAGATGATTCGACAACTAACAAACATCTGCAGCGCATTCTCAGAAACTAGCTTGTTTTGTGACCAGATTGATTTTCAAAATAAATATGATTTGTGACACACGCTTCATCTCATTTATAATTTAGAGCATCAACAAGCATTGGAAAAAGGATGAAAATCCAAGCACCTAATTCTGTTGACATTTAGTCATTTTTTCAAGAAACACAAATTTCTAATAACTGCCATGGCTACTTATGATGCATGGTGCATAATGATTTACAAGTAGCATAGTTTCAGTAAGGCCTCCACAGAACTAATGCTACCAAGCACTCGCTGGATATTGATATTTCCAACGTGATATCTTAATCCTTTAATGAGCCCTTCACAGAGAAATTTTTTGAGTCAAACTATCTGAAGCATATCATAGTCTGGTGTTAAGACCAACAAAGGGTAAACAGAAAAAGGCACCATGGAACTAAAGGAATTCATTGAAGGACATTCTGTATGATTGAAAGTTTTTTGGTTCGACTGTATGATTGAAATTTGGTTAACCTAAATTCAACATAAAAAGAAGAAAGCAGGAAAAACAACTTACCTCACGAACAATTTGAATTACTGATTTTTTTATTGGAACAGCATAGTCTACATGCTGCTCTTCTTCAGTGTCTGGCAGGAAGTCATCATCATCCTCTTCCAAGTTTGAACGAGGCTCCAAAAGAGGTAAAAAGAACATTAAAAATGACCTCAAAGTTGTCATAGCTAGAGCCCTCCATTCAAAAGCTGAGAACAGAGGCTTTAACTCAATTTTGTAATCCTTGGTACTGTAATTCAGAGAGTCATTCTGAAACAATCTTTGAGATGCGCTTTGTAAATTAGAAACATAGTCTTCAGACCATGCTGTTCCAGCATCACAGTAGGCAACTGGTATCCTAAAATTACTGTTGCATAGTACTAAAACATTAGTACATGATCAAACTTCAGCCAACAACAATCTTCACAGTAATAATGAAATAAAATAATTAAACTCATTAAAGACATGCTACTGATATTAAGATTATGCAACGAACTCAAGAAAGAATGAATGAATAAGGACCTACACAACAGGGACATGAAACCCAATAGCAAAGAAAAGTTTTACTTTCCTGACATTTTGTATAGGGGTTACACATCAAACTAACAATCCTGAATTTATTCTTCTTCATCTTCAACCATATAAGATACCAAGAATGCATTATACCGCATAAAGTAAATCAAACACAATCAAAAGTTTAGGACTGCCCTTAAATAGGAAATTAGAAAAATAGCTTATTGAACCTTTATCCACTTTTACAATTGTTCATATCGT
Organism: Prunus mume; assembly: GCF_000346735.1. The sequence continues at coordinate 342,475 of NW_007362506.1, forward strand.
ATATGTCGATAACCAATGGATACAAAATCAACCAGAAATCAATATTTCCAAGTATCATCAAATTCCCATACCCAACATAGCCCCACACCACTACAATATACCACCATGTAAACTAACGGGCAAATAACAAAATAATCATTACCCCAATTTCCACTGCTCACAGACAAAAGCACCCATGAGCCACACCACTTACCTAAGCATGTCTATATCTCTACTAATTTCCACAACAGACAATCCAATATCAGCATAGCCCAATATACAATCCATATCATCGCAACCAGCTACATCATAGAACACACATATTGGAAAAAAGAACTAAGAAAAATATGAGAGAGTACCCGAATAATGTCTTATAAACATACGGAGCTCCGGCGGCAACAGAGGCAGCAGCAGCTGCTGCTCTGGCTGAGAAAAACCCAGAAGAGTGTAATGCCTGGGCTGTTTGAGTTGGGTTTTTTCTCAGTAGATCTAAAACTATAGCTATTCCCGCCATTGTTACACCCTTACACCCTCTAAAGCCAAAAAAAAAAAACAATCCTAACCCAGCAACACCCTCAAACCAAAACCATCAAAATATAGCAAAACAGGCTTCTGTGATACTTTCCGGTTCTTATTTTGCCTGAAAATATTGCTGGCTATTACTACGAGATTTAAGAGACCGAAAAGATGGGATTTTATTTAGTAGAGAAGGAGACTAGGAGGAGGAGGTACAGTGTTTGGGGTTTTGAGTGGAACTAGAGACCGTCGTTGGTGTTGTCGCCAACCAATCGCCTAGCGTCTCCTTTTTCTTTCTTTTTTTTTTTTTTTTTGGGTCAAATAGCGTTTCCTGGTTGGGCTTGGGCTCTGAAAGTTAAAGGAAGCTCAAACCAGAACAGCCACTTGGCCCTAACTCACAATGAATGTTGCAATTTATAAGTTCGAAAGAGTGAAAGATGCCCTTTTTTATTTATTATTAACTACATTTTACTCCATTTAGGTTTAAGGTTATTATCGAAATAGGCCATGAGGTTTCAATTTATCAATATCATACTCAACGTTTTTAAATATGATCAAAATACACACTCCATCAACTTCACTGTTTGATTTTATGTTAAATTAGAGACGCGACATGTAGAATAGTCATTTTTATGCTGATGTGCAAAAGAAAACAATAAAGAAAATAACAATAGCGTGCGTAATTTGACAACAATTTAACATAAAATCAAACAATGAAGTTGATGGAGTGCGTAATTTGGTCATATTTAAAAACGTTAGGTTTTATATTAATGAAATTGAAACCTCAGGCTCATTTTGATAATAACCCTATCCTGCATGGAGTAAAATGTAGTTAATTCTTCTTCTTCTTTTTTTCCTTATGGTAATAACATCTCTCTTGATTTTTTTTACTAACTTGCTACTATTGTTTATAAAGACATTGAATTACACATTAACATTGTCACACGTTTATACCATAACTAATCGAGCACAATCAGTAAAAAGCGGACCATAAAGTAACGATCGTGCATATCAAAGACCATTCATGCGCAAACCGCCAAGCATGCCCCTTGCTAATCCAAATGGCCACACCGTCTAGCCTTCGGAAAGGGAGATGGTGCACATCTTCGACGTAAGGAATGAATAAAGATCTTCCTTCAATAAGTCACTTATCGTGCCACTTTGGCCAAAGCACATGTCGTGTTGGTAAACCTTAGGGATATGTGTCGGCATGCCAATAGTCCCATATCGAAGAAATCACAAGAGATGTCTCCCACCTAGTGCATCAGGTAATCATTAATTTGCATGTATAATGTACTATGTCGAAATAATTCCCTAATCCACCCTTGTGCTAACTTAAGCATTAGAGTGCTTTTGCTTTGTACCATACTAGTGCCAAGGTTATTTTCGAGCTTGTCCCTTTTACAGGTCTTAGTATCATCTATCGAAGGACTCCATTTTTGGACATCAACATCACCATTGAGTAAAGACTAAGATAAAAATCACTCAACAAAAGCTTTGGCCCAAAAAAGAAAAAGTTTTAAAGCGTTTGATAATCTAGGTCATAATGTAAAATTGTTTTAAAAATTTTAGAAGCCATTTTAATAAAGGAGCTGATTTTCCCACTCCCGTTTTGTCCACTTACACTCCCTTTTGATTTTTAATACTTTTTAATCAATTTAGTTCTTTCTCTTTCCTATTCTACCCTTATCTTGAATTAAGGTTTATTTGTGGTTATAGCTTTTGTCTGCTCTTGTATGGTTGAATTTTCTTAGTGTGATAGTTTAAGTCGAATGATACAGTTTTGTTAAATTATATCCTCTTTTGTATTTGTTACTGAAGTTGTGATTTTAATTTGAGCTTTGGTATTGAGTATGAGGATTTTGTTCAGTCTAATTACTCTTTCTTTATTTTATGTTTCTTTGTGGCTACCTTGGCCATCTCTATATTTTATTGTCTTTTGTATTAGAAATTGTTTCCTTTTCCAAAAAAAAAAAAGCTATGGTTGCAAGGTTTATTCCTAGGGCATGGGATTTTTCCTAGACAAATGTACAGTGTTAATTATTTCTTACTCGATAAAAAAAAAATGGAAAGGAAAAAAACAAAAAATGGAGTGCAAGTTGGAAAATTAAGTATAAAGAAAAAAATAATAATATAAAAGTGAAGTAAAAAAGAAATTAATGTAGTGTAAGGGTACAATAGGAAAGATAAATAATAAAAAAGAACAAAATTGATTAAAAAGTATTAAAAAAACAAATGGGAGTGTAAGAGTATCACCAGTGGGGGGTGTAAAGCTAGGTGTATGCTAAATATACACATTTTGCCATCGGAATCACCTGCGATGGGCAGGTGTAAATGGTTGTAAAAATGCATCACATCCCACTGGAGATACTTAAAGCATCTCCAGTGGGAGGTTGTATAATGAGGTGTATGTTAAATATATACCATTTGTGATCAGAATCACCTGCAAATGGGGGAGGTGTAAAATTTGCATCACAACCATGATATGCAAATTTAGATGCACATGTGCATTTTTTTTTTACATCCCTTGTAGGTGGGGCCTTCATGAGAAAAAGTGAGAGAAAGTGGATAAAAATGAGAAAAATCAATTATACAAGATTCACATATTCCCTATTGGAGTAAAAACCACATTTACAACCTCCGGAAGTATAAGGGCCTTTCCACCCATGAGCCTAGCCCAAGGCTAGGGGGAAAAAAAAAAATTTGTGTTCCAGCGGAGCAGCCCAGGCCCGGGGGGGGTGTGGGACCCACCAACTCGGGCTGGCCCGAAGGCAGCTTCAGCCCGAGGTCCAAAACTCGGGCTGCTGACGTCAGCGCTACAGTACCTGCTACAGTGACCGCTATAGTTCGCGCTACAGTACCCCCACTGATTTGATTTTTTCCCTGTTGCCACGTGGCGTCATCTGGGCTCTCCGATCTGATTTTTTTCCTCCAATCCAACGACAGCCAATTTTTTTGCAATAAAATACTGGAAAAAATTCGAAATTTTTTTTAAAAAATACCTAAAAATTAATGAATTTTTTTCTATAAATACCAGCCAATTTTTTTTTAATTTATTTGAAATTTGAAATAAAAAATTTTATCCGATTATGAGATATGAATAGTATTGACATGTAGAAACCCTAAAATCTAATCATAAAATATTATCCAAATTAATTATTGAGGTAAAAAAAATTGTGAATAAAACAAAAAAATGAATAGTAACTGCCCTTAGCAAGGGCAACGGGTGGAAACACAAAATTCGGATTTTGTAAGGGCAACCACTATTCACGTGAATAGTAGCTGCCCTAGCTCCCCCCCTTGCCATGGCTAAGGGCAAATTAGTGGAGTTGCTCTAAAGGAAATGTAAAAGTGACTTTACACCCCAAAAAATACACTCCTCTCCCCCATTATGGATGTTCTCATGTGCATCCATTTTATATCCTATACAAGTGGGACCCATAGGAGAAAAAGGGAGAAAGAATGTTGCAATCACTCATCAGCCGCTATATCTATCAGAAGGGGTGCAATTAGTCTCCCTTTCACTGCAATTGATCTCTCCCGAGTCTCTCTCTCTGCTTCCTGAACCCTAGTCCTCTCTTCTAGCGCCGCCAGGTGCGGGGAGGGGGTGGAGCCTCCCCCCCCCCCC
>NW_007362506.1:346625-361678 GCF_000346735.1 Prunus mume
TCCTACCGCCGCCACTTTTCTCCTCCATCTTTTTGGTTCTTTGTTATGATTTTTTCTGTTTTTTTTTCTCCTTCTTCCCCCCTTCCTTTTTTCCCTGGTCCCCTCTCCCCCTCTCTTCTTCGTCCCCCTTCCTCTCCTCTCTTCTCTGTTCTCTTTCCAGTTTTCTACCTTCACTTTTTCTGTTTTTTTAACTTTTGCTCTCTGTTCTTTTCTCTCATCTCCTTCTTTTTGATTTTCTCCTTTACCACCTTTTTTTTTCCTACCTTCTCCTCCCTCTCCCCCTCCCCCCCCCAAAAAAAAAATTTTCCTCCACGGGTGCTGCTCTGTTTTTGCAGAGCTAGTTCCTCTTTTTTTAAGTTTAATTTGTTTTGTCTTTTAGGCCGTGTAGGCTTCGGTTTTACTTTATGTTGTTATTTACAGGTATCTGCAATGCATTTTCTCTCCTCATTGTTGGAGACTGCGTCACATCGGTTGGTCTTAACCACTATCATCGGCTCCTTGACTCCACGGATGTTTCTTCTGTTGTTTATCCTCGATGGAACTGTTGGAGTTTGGGATGTCCTTAAAGTGCAAATCGCACTAATTGCCTGGATTATGGTAGTGCTACTCCTACTTGGTGTAGCTTTGGTGGCTTGCCCACCACCATTTTCTGTTGATCACTGGTATTTCCTTGGTGGGTGTCGGCTAGCTACGGTGGCGCGGCTTGTTAATGTAGGATTGTGCGGCATTTGTCCGTTAATGGTGTTAGGGTTTCCTAATGAGCTTTGTGGGCTTTTGCATTTTGTGGGTTTTATACCTTTATGTGGGCCCTTCGCCTCTATGTGGGCTTTATGCCTTTATATATGCCTTATGCATTTTGTTAGTTTTATTTATAGTGGGCTATGTCTGTATGCATTGCATTTTGTGTGAACTCAATTATTTGAGTTCATTTTGATGTAATATGGCGTTTGACCTTCTATTAAATGAAACAAGATTTCGTCCAAAACTCATCAGCCGCTATACAAAATGATGTAGAGGGCCTGCTTGATGCCAGCACACCAAGTGGTGTTTTGGAATACCCAATAGCTCTATGATGAACGATTGAGATGGATTGGAATTCAAAATGAAAAGCTCGTATATTCATGCAATTTGCATTACACTTCCAATGGTATGAAATATTAGAAAAAAACACTTTAAAAATGTTTAAAATAAATTATAATTTTCTACATAAATATCTTTATGTTAGTTTGTAGGTAAAATCATATGTTCTCCAGATTTAAAATTTTTTAAGTCCATTTATTTAGAAAAATAAAATAAATCTAACACACAAAATTATTTTTAAAAAATTAAAACTAAAAAAAACACAAAAATGAATTATCGGAAACAAATCAAACATATTTCCCAATTTAAGCAAAAAAACGCATTTACACCTCCGCTGGTGCGGAGGAGATGTAAAAGTAGACAACGAAATCTCTGTATCCAAATAGACACACGTGCGATATATTCGAAATCCCGCCACCCTCGAAAGTGACAAAATCGCAGTAGATTCAAATTCCAAGTTCTAACCCCATCAAACGATTCAATTGCTAGGGTTCATATTCGAAGAGAAGGGCGTTTGTCAAATTTTCGATTAGTTTCAGAAAAAATATGAATTTGGGGGACCTAAACAAGATCTGGGAAATCAAAACCCTGAAAAGAAAGGATCAGGAAGCGGAAGCCAGGAAGATTCTCGAGAAAATTGCCAAACAGGTCCAGCCCATTATGCGCAAACACAAATGGCGCGTCAAGCTTCTCTCTGAATTCTGGTACTTCATCTTCTTATTGCGTGTTTTTTTCCCTTAAAAAAATTCATTTTGCTCTGTTTGGTTGCCGAGAATGCGGTGGATAGTAGGCAACACAATGTTTTTTGGATTTTTTTTTCTTGGGTATTCTTAAGATGATGGAAATGTATTATTCACTATGCGAACTAATCACATTGCCGTTAATTGAATCGACTTTTTTTTTTCTTTCTTTCTGTGTTTATTAATTCACAATATTGGGCAAGTATTGCTGCTTCAAAATTTGGATGTAGTTATTTTGCTCCTTGCATTTTGCATCATTTTGATCGGCAATAGCGGGGGTTATTGCCAGTGACAATGCTCTATTTATGTTTCTCTCATGCCGTTTTCAATGGAAATCTTAAGTTCTCCTGCTGTTGGCATGTTGCATTGTCTTTAGATTTTTAAGTTTACTGCAAATTTTTATTTAGCGGCGATTATATGGAGTTGGAGTGCCTTTATATGAATTTTTCGCCGATAAAGTGTTTTTTTAACCCCCAAATTGGTCTTCTTTTTGTGTGTGCATAAAGTGATGAAAGTTATTTGATGACATTACAGCCCAAACAACCCTCGTCTTCTAGGGTTGAATGTGAACCGCGGTGTGCATGTGAAACTGAGGCTGCGTAGGCCAAACAGGGATTGGGATTTCTATCCCATTGATCAAGTCCTTGATACAATGCTTCACGAACTTTGTCACAATGTTCATGGCCCTCATGATGCCAAGTTCTACAAGCTCTGGGACGAACTTAGAAAGGTGTTTTTATGTTGACCTTTCATAAGTTTTTGTGTTTACAAAGACGTGCTGAATTTGCTAGGACTTCATTTCTTTGTAGGAATGTGAGGAGCTGATGTCTAAGGGAATAACTGGCAATGCTGAGGGGTTTGATCTTCCAGGGAGACGTTTGGGGAGTTTTTCACGTCAACCCCCTCTTTCTTCTCTCCGCAAAACTGCACTTGCTGCTGCAGAAAAGAGAGTTCTTTTAGGATCTATGATGCCATCTGGACCTAAGCGTCTTGGTGGTGATAGCAGTATTATGGTTGCACTTAGTCCAGTGCAAGCTGCTGCAATGGCTGCAGAGAGGAGATTGCAGGATGATATCTGGTGTGGTTCAGTGTCAGCTGAAGCTTCTATGGATGGAGAATGCAGCTATGATAAATCAGAGGACCATCAAAATATAGGGCCAAATGCAGGAAGTTCAAGGCCTCCCAGTGGTGCAAAAGCACATTCCTCAGATACGTTATTGCAAAAAAGAAGTCGTGAACTGAATACCAATGGTTTTTCTAAATCTACCAAATGCAATTTAGGATCTGAGTTGGTAGATTTATCCATGGATGAGTCAATATCTGGGTCCATGATTGATTGTGATATCAAATCTCAAAAGAGAAGTCGAGGATCAGAAAATAGTTCATTCTCTCGTTCCAATTGCCATCTAGAATCTAGTGGTAGGCATCAGTCATGTGTTTCATCTTTTGGGTCCAGGTCTAATAATGATGGAACACATAGTCCAGAGGAAACTGCTCTTTGGCAGTGTGAAATGTGCACTTTGCTGAATCCCGTAAGTGTCTCTATTGCTAGGTGATAGTTTTATGTCTTTACAAATGCATCCTTTTTTTCAAAAAGTTCTATATCAAATCATTTCCTTTTGAGTATCTCTAAAGAATAATATTTCCTTTTTTTTCTCTAAATGTTGCAAATTTTCTCTCTATCTTAATGTTACTTGAAATATACTTGTTTTGCATGTGAATGATGGGTGGAACACCGCAGCCATTAGCTCCAATATGTGAGCTCTGTAACACAAAGAAACCAAAAGATGTTGGTACAAATTACAAAATCTGGACCTGTAGATTCTGCACTTTGGAAAACTGTGTGAAGTTGGAGAAATGCTCAGCATGTGGTCAGTGGAGATACTCACATGGCCCACCAATAGCAAGCCAGGCACCAAATCTGGGCACTTGAGAAGCACACCAGTAATAATCATTGGCCTTTAACTTGTAGTTTTTGAAATCGGTTACCTGATTACTTTTCTTTTTGGACTTGCCATTTAAGTCGTTAACTTGTTATTAGCTATCTTACTTTTTCTTACTTGGCAAGACTCTTTGCATCGTTGTGAATTTTGGTATAGATTGAATGAAAAAAATTTAGTTACATCTCAGCGAAGCAGATGCGGAACATGCTCTCTCTCTCTCTCATATAATGTTGGATATTGCATATGAATTGGCAGCTTAATGAAAAGAGGTAAGATGTTAAAGTGGAAGCATGGTTAGAAGAGATTATGTTATCCCATACATACGTGCAACTTGAAAGTAGAATTGTCTGAAGTTTAAACCAGAGTCATTGTGAACTTCGTAATATATTTTTTCCTGTCAAAACTCAGAGAGTAGAGAGGTCACGTTCAGTTATTAGGCAAATATGTGAATGAAAACATAGGATAACACAGATAACAGTATTCTTGTTCTGGATTCTTTAATGCATCGAAGAAAAAAAAAATTGTATGTGTGTATGTGTATATCATATATTTGCCTATCCGTCAATGTATCTAACAGAGATAATAGAACTACTGTTGGGACGCATATTATTATGCTGTGAGAGAAGTCCTGTCTGGTCATGTTTTGTACTTGTGGTTCAAGGAATGGGCAAAGGAAAGTTGGCATTTCATGGTGGGAGAACTCGAGTATATCTGGCAACACTTTTCTGATGCTGTAGGTTTTGCTCCCTTTTGCGTACAAAATGCAGGGGAAGTATTCAATCAGTTTTGGCTCGCACTGTAACAGTGGTAAGCCAGAAACAGAGTGAACGATTTCATGCATGATGCAAAGGAAGACATTGATGGAGCAGAGTTTGAAAGTTTGGTAAGTATGTTTTGGGGCTTCAAGGATTTGATGTGTGGACTTGGAGAGTTGTATTGGTGCCTATATTAAGTTGGGCGTGGACTCTATAACTCTTGAAAATAGAATGCAGCAATCCGATTTCTACATTTACTATCAAACACAGCATGACACCCACCCAAAGCTTTATGTTCTATAAAATAAGCTTAGGCAGCCAGCTCCTTTTCTAGGGCTAAAATCCTAAATGCCTAGACAATATATTTCCTAACCCCTGAGCTCAAGGAGAATAAAAAGTCATATAAACCCTACTCTTAATAAACTCCCTCGCAACAAGAGGCTTGTAGCTCAAGTAGTTAATAGCATTTATTCATACATTTGAGGTTTTAGGTTCGATTCCCCTCTCCCTCGATATCACTTATATAAAAAATTAAAACAAATAAATAAACTCCCTCATACTGTTAAGGTTCTTTGTAAATAAATAAAGATAATAAATCCCAAATTTTTGCAAACCCCATTAAAATTTAAACCATTTATTCATAAAAATAATAAAGAGAAATAAAACAAAATAGAGTCGGCCTGGCCTAGAGACCAATAAGATTCAGAGGCTTGTACTGCCAACTAGTTAAACATCCGACCTCCCCACTAGTTAATCTTACAGCAGCTTGAGCTGTTGCTGCCAACTATACCTAATCTTCTTGTCTTGTGATACAGCTGCAATAACTTCAAGCACAATATTAACTCCTATAATGTGATGCTAATTCTTCTAATTGAAAACATACATTTTTACCTAACTTCATGTGGGACTCTTATTAATTAGTGTGGTTTCTTTTTCTTTTCCCATTTTTTTTGGGGTTATTTACTTGAATGGTCCTTAAACTTTTACCCGATTCACATTTTGGTCCCTCAATTAAATTATTCGTTTCAAATGGTCCATCAACTCTATATTATTCAGTCCATCGGTCCAACCGTCTAATTTTCTGTTAGATTTAACCAAATTTTATGGTAAATATGACTTTTCATAATTAACAAATAAAAATAGGTCTAAAACACCCAAAATGGGGGTTGAAATTATAAAAAAACCCAAGGACTATTTAAACATATAAACACACCCAAAACCCATCATTATACACTCAAAACCTATTTATAAACACACCCAAAAAGTTGATTTTGGGGTTGATTTTGGGTGTGTTTCTATGTTTAAATAGTGCTTGGATTTTTTTATAAATACATGCATAGGATTGGATTTATTTATAAATTTGTATTAAAATAAATACAAAATCGGAAAAAATTGAAGAAAAAGAGAAAAAAAAATGGACTCGGGCCCAATGAACAAATGGACTCGAGCTCAATGGGGTTGTTAGATGCAACGCAACAGTTGTTTGTCGTAGTAAATAATCCAACCCTTCCTCCCCTTCCTACCTTCCACCGAGAAAAAAGAAAAGGAAAGAAAGCAAACAAATAAATTATAATTTCCATTAATTTAAGAAATAGTTCCTTTTTTTCTTGTTCAACCAGTCCCTCTGTTCCATAGCTGCACATACATTTCCAAAGCTCTGCAACTCTCCCCACTTTTCATGTCCATGGCCTTTTCAAGAAATCTTCTTTTCTCTCCTTCTCTTCCTTCATCTTCTCCTCCTCTTGTCCCTCTCTTTCTCTACTCTCCCTTGTACCCACCAAGACAAGCACAAAGCTTCCTCTTCTCGCCCTTCTCTTGAAACCCTCCAACACCAGCATCACCTAGTCAGTTCTACCAACTAGGCTTACGTCTTTCCAGTTCCTTTTTCGTGAGCTTAAGTTGCTTTTCTGGTCCTAATTATAGATGCCCATTTCAAATTTGTTCCAATTCTCTTGGAAAAAGCAGTCAAGGCAATGTCTTTGATGCTCTTTGGGCTTTCACGCTGATACCGAGTTCTATTGAGTATAGGGTGTTCTGATCTGCCTTTAGGCCATCAAAATGCAGGTTTTTGTGGCTTCCATGAAGGTTTTCGACATCCCCTGTTCTTGTTTGGTGTAGTTCTTCCAAGTCTCAGCGGAAAATTTCATGGTTGAGTTACTAGTGATCAAATTGTGCATTCGTTGAACGGTATAGTCCTCCTGATTATGTATGGTTGCTGATCCTGAAGATTATTGAACAAATTTGATTGTTATTTGAACCTTTTGCTACGTAATTGGGGGTCTTTTTAGCTGTAAAGTCAAGACTTTTGATCTGCTTAGGTTTCCAAGCCCTAAGCTCTCTTATATTCAGGTCAGTTTTATAATATACCCATTTCTCGTTTGCTTGAGTCGTTCCAGCTTGAGCAAGATATATTATATTTATTCCGAGGGTTAAGGTAATAAATAATTGCAAGATTGTACCTTATGACCTGAAAATTACTCCATTGTTACTTTTTAGGCAGCCAAGTCATGGAGGTTTGAACCCTTTCGCTATCTTTCATTTTGCGCATCTTCAGCTATGTGATTAGAACTTCAAGTGGGTTTCTGGTGTTTTGTCAACCCCTCTTTGTGCGTTCTGTCAAAATGTCTGGAAATGGTCACTGTTTTGTGGAGTGGAAAGAGCACTTTGTTTCACAGGAGAGGGGCAACCGTGTGGTTCACTATTTCTTGAAGGATTCTGCTGGAGAATCCATTCTTGCAGTTGTGGGTACTGAGAGGAGTGTTAGGCACATGTTCTATGTTGTTTCTGAGGAATTTTTGTATGTGCACGGAAAGGAAAGCTCCACTAATGCTAACTTTAAATGGAGGTCAAGAAGAGAGGTTGTGGATTGGCTTACATCTATGCTGTCAAAGCAGCATATACATGCAGATCTATCCGGTATGAGTTGCCACTTCATAATTTCCAGTTCCTTATATTGTCGATAAAATTTTGGTTTATGTGTGCCAGATTGAATTGTAAGGCAAAGATTTTGACTTTCCCTTACATCCCAGATTGAATTATTAGTTTAAGTGACTGGTAGACAAATATTATATAAGTTCTACCACGTATAAATATCTATATAAAGTTAGTTATTAAGAGATTCAATGTCAAACCTAATAGCGTATAAAGTTAGTTATTAAGAGATTCAATGTCATACCTAATAGCTTCTTCCCTTTTACTAAAATTGCAATAAATGAGGGAGAGGGGGGGTTGTCTCTGTATGACTGGAATCTTATGACTTTAATACTTTTTTTTTTTATTTTTTTTTTATGACAGAATCACCCCAACATCATTCGTCACAAGCTTCGGGGACTCCTGAATATCCAATGAATGGAGTTAGTGCCCCCCAGACCCATGTAACCAATGACTCTTTATTGATTTTGTTCTTAATTATGCTTTCAATTTTTGCCTGAAATACTGACTCGAAAACCTGTGTATCAGGGCCGTCTTTCAAAGAACTTCAAGGGACAGAGTCTGGACATTGTTTGGTCAGGTGTTGCATGGACATGTGGTAAACAGCTCAAGCATTTTCCTGCATTCTGTAGGGATGGGATTACAATAGCGGTAAGGATTTACCAGTCAAAGTAGGAATGCATTTGTGAGGTGATTGGGCTTGAAGTGCATGAGGTGGAACTGTGGAATGCATAGCTCTCCTTGCTTAAACTCTCAAACATTAATCCCACATTAATTTTTAGAGTGATATTATGCCAGAAATGGTGCAGGGAAAATTAAGTACTCCAGAAATAATTGCTCTGACATTTCTTATCAGAAAAATGATTACTCTGGCATTAGTATGAGCTAAGATGGTATATCCTCTGCATGGGTACTTCAAAGACATTACATTGAATAAATGAAGCATTTGTCTCAAGTTCAAAGATTCTAGAGAAGATAACGAAAATATTGTCTTTATGTTGGTACGTTGCACTATTGTTGCTTTGAATGAAAACACATGAGCATGAGTCACAATTATGTACTAGTAACACTAGGCCTTGTAGTATTACATGTCTCATATGCCTTATAGTTGATATATTGATGCATAAACTTCTGGGTACTTAGTTCAAGGACTATGCATCAAGGCATTTTGTTGAAGATTTCCTCGATGTGTACTTCTTGGTCTAACGCTAATGACCATTTGTATTATGTGAATGATGGAATTGACATGCTACTCCAATTTTTACTGTCAACCGTAATTATTTTCCTCTGATTGCGTTTCCTTTCCCTTTGCATCCAGATTAAGTCCTTTGTCTTTGTCATGGCAAAGGGAGAAAATCACTATGTTGCTTATATTGAAGATATGTACGAAGACAAGAGAGGTCAAAGAAAGGTTAAAGTGAGGTGGTTTCATCATAGCCAGGAAGTCAAGGGGGTAACTCCTCTAAGAAATCCTCACCCAAAGGAAGTTTTCATCACACCATATGTGCAGGTCATTAGTGCAGAATGTGTTGATGGTCCTGCAACAGTCTTAACTCGTGAACATTATGAAAAATGCTTAGCTGTGTTTCCTAGGGCTTTATTGGCCAGAGTACATCTTTGTTGTAGGCAGTTTAAAAGTAACAAGGTGAAGCCATTTGATTTGAGTAAAATGCATGGCTATTTTGATCAGCCAATTCTCTCTTGTTTGGGTCCCAACTTTTCAGCAAAATCTGAGTTTATAAGTGATAGCCTGATTGGGGAAGAAGATGAATTGGGTCCAAGTGAGTATTTAAAACTAGGATCTAAGAGGACTAGAAGTGGAAGGCCATGCCAGAGGTTTGCAGCTAATCATTCAAAAGCAAGAAGTTCTACAAGAGATAGCCAGATGATGGCATATAGACCTCTTCAGAAATCAAATTATGGTTCGCTAGACAGGAAACTGTTTTCCATGAAGCTTGTTGATTATCAGCCTTGGTATACCCCACTCTTTAAGGTTGCTGAAAAGATAGAATTGCTATGCCAAGATAGTGGCATTCGAGGCTGCTGGTTTAGGTGTACTGTCTTGCAGATATCACGAAAACAGGTGAAAGTCCAATATGATGATTTGCAAGATGAGGAAGGATGTGGCAATCTTGAGGTATGCTTAGCCACTTGTATATGTTCTTTATTTAATATTTGTTTTTAGCTCTAAGTTGTGGTGTAAAAATGCTGACGTCATGTTTAAGTTAAGTGCACAAAATTTCCATTCAAGATTCTCTTTTAATCATCCCTTCATTGTAATTCCAATTCAAAATACAGTTTTTCTCTTCTTTCTTCGGTACTTTCCCTCATTAGGAGATGTAATCTAGCATGTTGAGATTTTACAGTTGTGTGCATATCTCTATCTAATAACATGAACTCCTCAGCATCTGTGTTTTTTTTTTGTTTTTTTCATTTTTTTATTTATAAAAAAAATTCTGAACTCTTACCCTGAAAAGCATGTCAACCTTCACTCTTTTATGATTTTCTTCATCATTATATGTAAGCATTTGGTTAGATCGGACCACATAAACTATTGTGTCCTCTTGAGTGATTGTTCTGTGTTTCCTTGATTTCCTTTGGGCTTTGAACTGTATTCTGGCGGCATGACCCTCTCTCTGTAACTTGTAGGAATGGATCCCAGCTTTTAGACTGGCTATGCCTGATAAGCTTGCCATAAGGCATCTAGGCCGCCCAATGATCCGGCCAGCCCCTCCTAAAGAACAAATGGACCTTGCTCTTGAGGTTGGGGCTGCAATTGATGCATGGTGGAGTGATGGCTGGTGGGAAGGGATTATCACTGGAGTTGGCAGCTGTGGTGATAACTTTGAAGTTTTCTTTCCTGGTATGCATGGTAGAAATTGTATCTAGTTTTCTCCCCTGTTTCTTCCCTAAATTTTCCTTCGTTCCTTTGTTATTATGTAATTACTGTGGTGGTATCAGGTGAAAGCTTACTCTTGAACGTGCACAAAAAGGATCTGAGAATATCAAGAGATTGGTTGGGGGACCAGTGGGTTGATGTTGAGGCAAAGCCTGATGTACTTTCAGCCATATCTTCAAAAATTAGCTCATGCACTCATCCCTTTACATCGCCCACTGTTGCCAAAGATGTCAACACCGATGGTTTAGCTTTGTCGTATATTGAAGTTCCTTCTAGTACTAAACATGTTGAAGAGGAAAAACTGAACTTGGATGCATCTTCCAGTTATGATGCTCCTGAAAATATGGACTTGGTCAATGATAAGAAGGCCCCATCATTAAAACACATTGGTACTGAAGGTGTTGATGTCAATGACAGTTGTGGTGATGCACAGGATGTCCAAGGTAATGATGATGATGATAACAAAGATGACAACAATTGTGAGGATGACAAAGGTGAAAACATAGGTGATGATGAGGGCCGAGAAGGCATGGAGGTGTTTGAAACTCCAGGGCAAAGCCCCAAAGCAGTAGAAATCATGGAAGTGACATCGTAAGATGTCTAACTCAAGTCGGATAGCCTTAAATTGTGGCAATTAAGGATGCAAGTGTTGTTCCCCTATGTTGAAAGGGTGGCAATTAAGGATGCAAGTGTTGTTCCCCTATGTTGAAAGGGTGGCAATTAAGGATGCAAGTGTTGTTCCCCTATGTTGAAAGGGTGGCAATTAAGGATGCAAGTGTTGTTCCCTTGTGTTGAAAAAGGGTGTCAGTTAGGATGTCTGTAAATAGTTACACAGATGTGCTGGAGAAGCTCACTGCTTTGTTTGGAGTTGGTGGCTTTCGTGGGTGTACAGTTATGAGATTAGAGTTTTATGATAATTGTTACTATTTTTACTGGGGTTTTCAATGATTGTAATTCTGATTCCTTAGATTAGCATGGTTCTTCCAGTTTAGTGACCTTGCTCGTGTTCTTCCTGCTTGTAACTCGTATCAAACATTCAGCAGTCTCTTGTATGTCAACTAATTTTTCTTGGCTCCATGTAGTTTAGAACTCGTTTTTCGAAATTAGAAAAAAGGTTAAAAATATTTTGATCACCGCGGTTAAGATCGAAAACGATTTTAGTCACCATAATTTTGATTTTTCGAATTTGATCAACGCATTTGCAGCACATAGCAAATCAGGTCGCATGCTTCATTTCCGTCAGTTTCATTAATTAAAAAATAAAAAAATAAAAAAACCGACCCCATGTTTCCCTGTTACGCCGTGAGCCGCCTTCCCCACCTACCCAATAGTACCCAGCCCCGCCATCCCTACTCCCTGCGCCTACCACCACAGCCACACCTCTCTTTGCCCCTCGGCGGCTAAGCCCCTTTCCCACGTCATTAGAGACCTCTCTCTCTCTCTCTCTCTCTTCTCTTTGCTTCTTCAAAATTCAAATCAGAGAGAGCAAAGCTCTATCTGAAGCAAAAATACAAACACCTTGCGTGCACACTGTGCTTTACAATCTCCCTCAGTTCTTCATTTCCTAAAACAACCTTACAATCAGCCAATGATTACCTAGGAGGCCACTT
Source organism: Prunus mume (assembly GCF_000346735.1). The sequence goes on from NW_007362506.1 coordinate 358,584, forward strand.
CTCCAAACCCCAACAGCACCCATCATCATCACCAACCTCCACAGTGGAATTTTCTACAGAGAATGGCAGCCATTGACATAGACATGGCCGTAGGTGCCTTGTCCTCCAGCGAGCGCAACACACAAACAGAGGACACCCCCCCACCCATCATCAGCTGCTCGAAAATTTTAAATTTTGTTCAGCAATTCTGTTTCCCTTTCAATTTTGATCGGTACCCATCTCAGTTTTAAGCATGCCCACTTGAAATTCGCTCCTGATTTTGTGGTTTTAATCAAATAATAACAGGGGCGGTGGCTGGTGGTTGGCGAGAGAGAGAGAGGTGGTGGCTTGGTGGGTTGGAGTGGCAGGGTCGATGGCTTGTATACAGGGCACGGACTGTTTCAATTTTTTTTTCCAAGCTTCTTTTGTATTTTAATCTTATTTTCTAATTTTAAGTGACAGAAATTACAACTTTGGCTTAAATTGCTAACAGACAGAAATATAGTGACCAAATTGGTAAAATTCAAATCTCGGTGAACAAATGTGTTTTCGGGCCTAAACACAGTGACCAAATTTGTGTTTTTAAATAATTATCCATGTTGTACTTCTTATGATGCTAACAGGCACTGATTTGAACAAACTTAGGTCACCCTGACCATTTACACTCAGAATTGTATAGATTGGAAAAGGAAAAAAAAATATACACTCAGAATTTGCGTCACTTATACATGTCCCATGATCTTAGTCCCCTATATATGTACTTAGCCTATTTGCATTTCCATAGTGGTGTAGTAAAAAATGAGGATAGGGAAATTATAATACAATAATGAACAAAACTATAGTTTAAGCCATTGGTCTCCATATATGAATTTGGTATCCAGAAAAGGCCTTATCTCCTCAAAGCTGAAAGACTTCAACCATGGCACCCTCCCTCTTCTCTCTGCTGCTCCTCTGCCCCTGCAGTGGTATTCTCCAAATTCCACAGTCCTGTAAATGCAAAGTTCTCTCCTCTGTTAGAAGTTTAAAAGTTTCCATATTTTGAGAAACAAAAAGAGATAATCCAAGATGTTAAGTTTTCTGCAAGAGAGGTTATATATACTTCTGTCTCTCTGGGTGGTTCCAGTCACTCCACCCCGAGGGAGTTATTATGTCGTCGAAATGACAGTAGGAATACACTGCTCTTGAATAAGCTCCCCAAGCTCTTCCCAATAAGATACTGCCAGTTCCAATGATTTTGCAGTTCATAAAAGAGAACCCTGTATCTTCATATGGTGAGTCCCTGTGATGAGCTGCTATTGCTCCCGCATTCGTTGCCGTTGATTGAAGAACACAGTCCTGGTAGCAAGGCCCAAATTCAAGCATCAGAATAATGAAGAAACGTGAAGAGGCAGCTATTAAAATGCTAGCCATTGTACCTGGTAGAGTGATCTTGATCTACCAAATATGAAGTCTACACTTCCTTGAATGTGACTATGGTAGAAGTAGTGTGATCCAGTCTCATCCAAGAGTGTATCTTGTGTCCCCAACACCTTTACTTTGTAGAACATGGCTTTATCACCTGCAACTCTAAGAGCCACTGCTTGCATTCCATATCCTCCAGGTACTGCAACCACTGAGTTCTAAAATTGCATACCAATTACTTACTGTTACTGAATGTTGTAATTTACATAATTTCTATTTTAATCTTTTCTCCTTATGTTACATCCGAGTTCGTTATTAGCCGTTACCTCGAAAGTGATCCCAGTTGCACAGAAGTAATCAGCCTCTATAGCTACAGACGCAGTTTTATATGTTCCAAGTTCACAACCGGTATCGTCCTTATCAGATGCCTTGTTGTTCCAAGTAATTACAGTATCAGAAGTTTGATTCTGGTTCCCAATGAATGATATGTATGGCTTGGAAACCGGTACAAGTACCTTCTCTCTGCATCAATTTACAACAGAGAAAAAATGAAGTAAAAATTATTTTTTGTTCTCAGATAAAGCACATTAACATTATTCAGGTAATTTTTTCTTCTTTTTTTTTCTTTTTGGGGCAACCCATTTTAAGGGAGAGGCGCCCACTTAAAGCACATATAACTTCCACTACCCCACGTAGCTCAATTGGGTTTGAACTCAACCCTCAAGAACACTAGAAACTGTCAAGAACTGCAGGACCTGAAAATTCTTTGAGGTTCTGTTGACGTGAGGCACATAAACAATCTAGCATTGTTAGGAGTTATTCAAGAAACAATTTTGACTCAGAATTTTCATTGCCTGAATGAAAGCTTGATATATTATAGTAACTCAGACATACCTGTAAATTCCAGGAAGAATGTAAATTTTGACTCTCTCTGTATTCTGTTCTGGAACCATATCAACTGCTCCTTGAACTGTAAGAGAATCTCCTCCTCCGTTCTTGTCCACCACAATGACCCGGCTTCCGTTAACGAATTCATTTCTGAAGTTCAGCCCCACCTTCTGCTCATCCACCTTCAAATCAGCCCAGCTAATATAATTCCTTGCATATGCTTCACTTTGTGAGAAGCCCACTTCAACACCACCCAAGAAAACAAGTACTGAAGCACCAACAAAAACACTAAAGACACCCAATTCCATGACCCTCTCTTTCTGGGTGTCAGTAACTATGTGTCTCAAAGTCTTTTCAAACTAAGAAGTACATGAAAAACCAGAAAGTCCTAAGATGTTGTTGTGCACTCTCGGTGTTTTGGAGGTTAAGAGGAGTGAAAGAGGTGAAGATATTAAATGAGGGAGCGTGGGGTGTTGCCTCTTGTGTTCCTTGTGAGACTTCTCAAACGTTGAGCGTAGCACAAGAAGAATCATAGTACATAGAAAAAGAAGATGAGGTACAAGTATGGAATTTAAGGATCCCACATTACACATATATATATATATAGAGAGAGAGAGGAGAGAGAGAGAGAGATATGGGACATATGAGAAATTAAGCTTGAAGGAATTTACTGAGATTTGGGTCAGTCATCGAACTTGTGCTAAAAGCAAGACAAAAAAAAACTTATATGCTTAAATGGGGGAGTTAATATTTTTCATTGATCAAGTAGGAGAGAAGCATGGAATGTAGGTCTATAATTAGCTTAGAAGTTAAAACGATGTGGAAAA
>NW_007362506.1:374963-397453 GCF_000346735.1 Prunus mume
GCAATGTAGCGCTTATTATTGCCTTGGAATGGTCAGTGTGGAAATAGTTGTCTGTACAAGCAAATTTTGTGAGGGCTGTTGGCGCAGAAAAATGGTTCAGCACTTTCTCGTGCAACTTAGTGATTAAGTCTCTTCGGTATCTGATGTCCTCGGTAGGGTGTGCGATCTGTAAGATAGCAAACACACGGTAAGTCCTAGGGCACCGGTGTGGTACCGGCCGAAGGCTCTCCGATGCTTAAGTAAGTACGGATTTAGTAAGGTTGAACTGCAGATCAATAGGCAGTATGCCGTAAGTTCTGATTGATTACCTCCAAGCTGGGATGGTTGTCCTCTTTTATAGGCCTTGGGAGGTGTGCAATTTGTTTAGAGTTTCGATGTGGGACTCTGGGCGTCAGTTGTGAGACTGCCATGCGTCAAAAGGGGCGAGGTTGCCCTAATATTGCGATCGGTGGGTTTGGTACCGAAGGTGGGTGCCGAAGGCACACATGGCCCTGGTTTAGCCCACGTGTTTGATATTCATTAGCTGTTCATTTTGGTATAAACAAAACCGATTTTTCATATTTTGACTTGGTGAGAATTTGATTTTCTAGTATTTTTATTTGAATTCAAATAGGGGGTACTTCCTTATTTACATTGTAAACTTAAGTAAATGGAGTAATATAAAAATAAATTAAAGTCAAATAACAAAGACATTTACTTAAATGTTGAAAATGGAAATAAGGTAATCTGTATACCTGAAGTGCATCACCACTAGCTAAGCAAGGGCACAATTTAAATTACCTCCTTGTGCCTTAATAAGTCCTTCACAATACATGTGGGTACATATCAAAACATAAAGTATTTGAAATAATATACATATACAAATTTATAACAGTATATTGTTTTTAAACAAGAATATAAGCCACATGTGTATCAGTAGCCTATAATGAGGTTTTCTAGTAGTGCTCTACAATTAGATTTTTTTGTTGTTGAGAAATTCTAGGATTGCATTCATAATTCAGCCAAAAAAAGCCACTAGCCACAAATGACCATTACAATATCGTAGCGGTCTAACATCAAAATTAAGACAATCCGGTGCGCCTCTACTAACGATCACACATGATCGAAGAACTGGCATGCATTCCAACTAAGATTGCAAACTCATAATAATAATTAAAAAAAAAATTAAGCTTGAAAAAACCAAGCCATAACTATACCAATAAAACTCTCACAAAGGACATATGAAAAGCTCTCATAAAGGAGAAATGAAAAGCTCTCATAAAGGAAATGTGAAAAGCTCTCACAAAAGAAGAGGTCAAAACTACACAGAGAACCTAAGGAGTCTTTGTGACTTATTTCGAACATAAAGAAACCGCTAAAAGGATGGCGGTGGGGTCCGACGCCAAAACACAGGTAGAGATCCGATGCCAAGACATAGTCGCCTGTGATGGTTTGAGGAAAATCATAACAAAACAAAGACAAATAGGGAAAACCTTTTGTCTCTGAAAATGAGAGGAGAAGTGAGGGAGGAAGAGAAGAGGGAAGAGGGAAGAGGGGAGGAAGGACAATGGCTTCCTTCCCCCTCAAAATGAAAACGGCTCTAAGAGGGTTGTTTGGGAGAGGGGGCTAGGTTTAGAAGCCATATATTGCAATACTTAAAGATCATATGTGCTTGTTTATTAGTATTTTGATTGACCTTTATTTAAGGTCAGTAGCAAAGAGTAGTTACCCTTATACTAACTGTCATATCCTCCTTTTGTTTTTCTTATAAATTTTTTTTTTAAAAAAAAAATCTTAGATAAGACTTACAAACATGAAGGTTTGCAGAATTTGCACCCAAGTTGGCCAGTTAGCGAAGACAATGAGTTAGCCCCTTGCATCTAAGCTCGAAGACCTTTTTTCATAAATTAGATTTACGTTTATATTAGAAAATAAACAAACAAACAAACATGAAGATTCAAGAATACATGCCCTGCATTTAAAATAAAAAATAAAATGTGCTTTTCTGGCTTGAGGTCCAATAATTAAGATCATTCATGTTTTCAGACTTCTTTCAAGAATTGTTCTCATAAAAAGTAGATCAGTCAAAAATAAAAAATGGTTTAATAATTTAATTACCATCGTTATTGGACGAATTGTGTTTTATTTTTTCACCATTGCAATTTACGATGAAAAAGAGCACCAATATCTTATGCATAAAATAAATTGCAATGAAAAGGAGTACCAATATCTTATGCCATAAATTGTATTTTACGAGATTTTAGTAATTACGTATACATTGACTTATTGAGGTATCAATATTGGTATAAACTTTATCTTATATTAAAACTGAATTTTTCATATTTTGATTTGTTGGGAATTTGATTTTCTAGTGTTTTTAATTGAATCCAAATAGAGGTATTTCCTTACTTACATTGTAAATATAAATAAATGGAGTAATATAAAAATAAATTAAAGTAAAAAGACAAGACATTTACTTAATTTTTTGGGATGGAAATAAGGCAAGATAAGACAATGGGCGGGCCTAGTCGGGCTGGACCGGGGCTTTCAAATTCTAAATCCAAGTCCTATCCAACCTTAGAAAGGGCCAGATTGAGCGGGCCTAATCATCTTGCCAAGCCAGACTTTATGCTATTGGGCCTCCTGCTACAACTTTGGCCCATGGGTACAAGCCCACTTATATCACAATTAGGCCTGGGCTTCCAACCTATAACCCGCCCAAAGCATTTTATTTTTGTCAAATAAAAAGAAAATAAAAAATATTTTGGATAATTCTACAGGCACAGAGTGAGCAAAACAAGGCCTTCTTCTAAACACGGAGGGAGAAAGAGAGAGAGCTGAGCTTCAATGGCAGTTTCTTCAATGTCTGCAATCCTAATCCCTTCGCTTCCACTCACCAATTCTTCTCCATTTCCTTCCTCTAAACTCAATGTCTCTTCCTTCGCTCTTCCCTCTGCTAACAATGCCTTAAAGCTTAGAGCTTTAAGACCCTCACAGTCATCAACTAGGGTTTATGCTGCTCCTGAAGTCTTAGAGTCCCAAGAGACCCTAGTCCCACCTCCAGAAACCCTTGAGGTTTATTTTCCTTTCCCTTTTTTATTTTTATTTTTAATTTTTAAAATTTTCCTTTTCTTTAATTCTGCAATTTGGTAATGCTATGTTTGTCTGCTGAGAAAATGTGGGAAGAGAAGAATTATTTTCAATTTTTTTTCTTTCTCATGTTAGGATGTAAAACCAGTTGGAGTAGTGGGTTTTGATTATCATACTCTTCTTTATATTGTATGGCGCATCTTCTAAGCTATCAAATGAAGCTCAAGTACCAGACCATTATATTTATGCGCATTTCTTTACCTTTCTTAAGTGTTTATTATCTATGTTTTAGGTTGGAAGTTCGGAGACTCCTAGTACTTCATCACTCAATGTTGGTGGAGATGCAGATAAGGTAACATATTACTCGTGAGTATTTGATAAAAGGGAAAAGGAAAATCTAAATTGTGAAGTTTTTATATATTTATAATTTTAGCTGTTGTATTTTCTTCCTTAGTCCACATTCTAAATTTATCTGTAGATTAATTTTGGAAATGTAATTGAAGTACCATCTGTTAAGGATTTGTATAGAGTGGGAATATGTTTCTTTCCGTCATGGAGTTTTGGTGTAATATATGAAACCATGTTCAAATCTGCTCCTATTGGATATGTGATGCAGAATGGAGATATGTCAGTAGTCTTTCCGAATTTGTATATTGTTGTCAAGTAAGAAGCTTAGTGTTTAATCTTTTAGTAAGTAATTTGGGGGATATTGACCCAAGTGTGCTTCCATAATAGAATGATGGAGAGCTAATGTTCCAAGTAAATAGAGTTCTTACTGCTGAGAACACGTTGAGGAGGTAAAAATTTATTGTTAGCTGGTAATATATGTCTAACATGGATGGGAAACACCCAATCGTTTGCTTTTACGTTGATCTTTTGTTCGAGTCATCTATGGCTTTCTTGCTGTTTGGTATGACTTAAGTTGTGCCTTAGTCCCGGATTGAAGTTTTGAGTAATTGGTGCTTTGATCTTCTCCGAAGTTCTTTGTCAACTTTGCCATTACATAGAGTAGAGTGTCCAATTTCTTATAACTTTTTGTCATACTCCTGACCTGGGAATGGACCTCTGTAAGTAATTAGTACTTGGGTAGTGTATTGGGTATGTAGGTTCTGCTGTTCAATCTTACTAAAATACAGAAAGATTGTTGAGGGACATTTTCATCCAGCATGGTAAGTGTTTTGGCTTGTGGCAAGCAGATCTTCATAGTCGATTCCTTACAGATTTTATGAACATGGATTCCATGTAGGCGTGGGGCTATTTGGCTATAGTGATTTATGTATCTGGGACAGTTTGGAATGGCAGAAAGTAACTAAGTGGTTGAGGACCAGCTAGATGACTGTTGAGAGTGTAATTCTTGATTTGTCTAATCGTACTGTAGATTGTCAAAATTAAAGAAGAAAGGTCTTATTTGAGCATGCTTTTTATAAAGTAATTGTTCCCCCTATTTTTCTAACAGCGTCACATGTATTCTGATTATCTAAAGGTGTTTCTGTTTTCAGGCCTCACCCAAACAGAAAATCAGGATTAAGCTTAGGTCTTACTTTGTGCCTCTGATAGAGGATTCTTGCAAGCAGATAATGGATGCTGCACGGAACACTAACGCAAAAACAATGGGCCCTGTACCCTTACCAACCAAGAAGCGAATCTACTGTGTTCTAAAATCACCCCATGTCCACAAAGATGCGAGGTTCCATTTTGAGATTCGTACCCACCAGCGCCTCATTGATATTCTATACCCAACTGCACAAACAATAGATTCCTTGATGCAACTGGACCTTCCTGCTGGAGTTGATGTGGAGGTCAAGCTGTGAAAAAATGGGGCAGCAAGTTAGGTAAATTTTACTCAGCTTCTGAAGTTTTGCTTCCTTTTATTACTATTATCATTTCATGTTTGAATAAACAATTTTCACAGAAATGAAGTGCTTGATTTTGGAATGTAGGTTCATATAAGAAAATTAAATTGATGTCCATCCCAAAAGAATCTGCACCTTTATCAATTCTGTATTGTTTTCTGCTCATGCATTATACTGGAATTGGTCTACTCAATACTCATTGACTTTTTTCAACCATTGGTAGAGGGTTTTAATTGTTTTCGCATAACCTGTTTTAAGTCAAGCTTGAACAAGTATCTTTAATGCTGTAGCTCTGTTTTACATGCCATTCTGTCAGAATCACTCTTCATGGTGTTGCTCCATTAATTCACTACGGTCCAAGCTTAATGATCCATTAAAAGTAATTCTTGCGTTGCTACAATTAATAGTTCCTGCTTCATTTACTATTCATTTCTGCATCAATTATCCTTGTTGACTATTTCCATTTCAAGTTTGTTGTTTTTACAATCTTCAAGACAACATTCATTGTGATTCGTATCCTTAATGCTTCTCATCCTGCTATCCTTGTGGCTAACTTAACCAATTGTTTGTTTATATCATATGGGGGTCAAACATGTGCCATTCTTATCTTCATTCGGTTTATTGTTTTTTTTTTTTTTGGCTGCTAATTGTACTTTGCCATGTTAGGTGCTGGATTTCTTCGAAGAACAAATATGTGAAAGAGAATACAGTGGTTCACGTTCATTTTGTGGTTAATCACAGTAAGATTAAGTTCCGTTAATACATTTGACCCATTCCTGTTTTGCGTATGCTGTAAGTTTTGAGCCCACCTTGGATTGGAGTTGAAGAATAGAGATATGGTGTTCCTCCAGTGGCAGCTTGTTATATGCTTGTAGTTTCTTTACTTTTCTCTTTGATGTAATCATGCTAGAACTTTATAAACTTCTTAAACATGAAATGTCATTACCAGATTGATTCAGTCATTTTTGTCGTATTGTATATTTGCTTAGGTCCGTTGAGAAATTCTGTTGGTAATGTGTCAATTGGAGAAGAAAACTATAAGGAAAAGAGCAAAAGTAAAAGTTTTTGGGTTTGTGGATAATAAAGCTTTTTAATTCGAGAATCTCAACCCTCCGAAAGCATATGAAAGGAGAACAAAGTTTGGTACCCATTCCAATAAAATTGTGCCGTTGATTATGGCAATTTTTTTTACAAGTTTTATCCTCCTAATGCGATCTTATCTGCCAAATTCGTATCCTACTTTTCTTAATGTGACTGGAACCCTGCTCCCTCTTGTTCGTCATTAGTGAGAGGTAATATACTAATATGCCATTTGGAGTGAAGAAGACTCATGGCATTTTCACAACTTGAGATATGAGATTCATTTGTATTTGGACTCTCATACAGAGTGCATTTCACAGCCAATTCCAAGGAAACCATTTCCCTGTCAAATATTTTCAATTCCCACTTCCACTCCTTATATATTTTCACTGGACATCTCATTTTACACAACATACCCCAACCAATGTCTACTTTGGTTGGATCATCTTTATTTGCAACTGTCAACACAGAGTATCCCAACAAAACATACAAAACATACAAAACAATGGCCACCTGTGTGGACAACTCAAGAACGTCCCAACCCACTCCAAGCCATCATCTCCCAGTCTCAGATCAACCCCGATTTGACAATCCCGTTTCCAAGTTATTGAAGTTTTACAGACCACGTTTGACAGATTTTGTTTCACAAACAGCTACTAACCCGAATCCCGAACAACTCCCTCAGCCTCGGAGAACTTTCATTGAAGATACCAAAGGAGAAGAAGCGAAGGAAGATTACATATGGATGAAAATGAGAGAGGAGTCTTATATGGATGTTGAACGGGAGCCCATCTTGTCTAGCTATTATTTTGCTTCAATTTTGGCTCATAATTCTTTAGAAAGCGCGCTGGCGAATCATCTTGCAAATAAACTGAGCAACTCTACCCTGCTTGTGCATACCCTTTACGATATATTTTCTGGTGTTCTTTGTGAAGATCAGGAAATTTTGGAAGCCATAAAAGAAGATTTGAAGGGAGTGAAAGAGAGAGACCCAGCATGCACAAGTTATGTGCACTGTTTCTTGAACTACAAAGGCTTCCTTGCATGTGAAGCTCATAGGGTGGCACATAATCTATGGTTGCGAGGCAGAGAGGCCTTGGCACTATTGATTCAGAATAGGGTGTCTGAGGTGCTTGCAGTGGATATCCATCCCGGGGCCAAGATCGGATATGGCATGTTGCTCGATCATGGCACCGGGGTAGTGATAGGAGAGACGGTGGTGATAGGAAACAATGTGTCAATTCTGCATAATGTGACTTTGGGAGGAACAAGCAAGGAGTGTGGGGATAGGCACCCAAAGATTGGAGATGGGGTACTAATAGGGGCAGGGACCAATGTGTTAGGGAATGTAAGGATTGGTGAAGGTGCTAAGATTGGGGCTGGTGCTGTTGTGTTAAAAGATGTACTTCCAAGAACTACTGCAGTTGGGAACCCAGCAAGATTGGTTGGGAGGAATGACCTGTTTAGGCTTGACACGGTCCAAGTTTAACCATGTTATCTAGCACTTAAACACTTTACCATTTACCATCTGTATTCACCTTACAGTGTTTTATGTTACCAAGCAATTATTATGGCAAACGATCTGACAAGAGAACAATAAGATAGAGTAAGGGGAGGATCTAGGCCTTTTTGGCTAGGTGGACGCCAGACCAAGAATTTTTAGTGAAAAAAAGGTACATATGTTAGCCCCCAAAAAAAAAAAGTGTTCCTATCTTTAGCTGCCAGCTAGTCGGCAATATATTCTCTTCTCCTTGTTACTCTTTTGTCTCTGTCATTAAGTCTGATGCCTATTAATGGGTCGGGTTATGAGTTTGTTGTGTTAATGGGTTGGATTGTCATTAATTTTATTTATCAAGTCGTTAATAGGCTTTTTAATGTGTTTTGCCCAACCGAGTTTCAAATCCTCAAGCCACCATTAGTTGAAAGTTATTCTATCTCCGATTGCACAATTATAGATTTCACTTTAATCAACAAAGTTTTTTGGGCACGTTTAAGCCCTTGCTCTTTTTCAAAATTTATATTGTTATTATTATTTTTTTAATATTTTTCCTTTTTATTATTTCTCAGTTCCTCTCATCCCTCCTCCCATATTCTAACCTTAAAGAATTAATTCCAATTACACGAACCCACTTCTCTTTGTTCCTCGACCTCTCACTCAAAAACTCACACATTGTTTTCTTTTTTATTTCTGAATTTTATCTCTGTAAACTCTGAAAATCCAAACTGTCAAGTCTGTTTATTTATATTTCCTTTTTTTTTTTTTTTTATATGGGTACTGATTGTTTTATATCATTTTTAATTGTGATGAAGGGATTAGAGGTCTCCGTTCCTTTTCAAAATCTGTCAATATTCATTAGAAGTTTATTTTTTTGTGATAGTATCCCCGTTACATGTAACGAGGATAGGTAGCAAAATAGTATCATCCCTGCTCTCGTATGGAGTCACCACTTTGGCCAGCACTTTACCCCTTACGGGCCGACCCGGTGTGAGCGGGGATTAGTCTGGGTTGTGGTTAAGGCTTAAAGGTGCCACCCATAGTTGGGGCCCATCCAGGACCACCTCGTGGTTCAAACCAAAAAAAAAAAAAAAAAAAAAAAGTATCATCCCCGTTACATAAGAATTTCTCTCCCCCTCTGAGCCTCTGCATATTGATAACTTAGGGCCGGCCCTGCACATAAACATTTTCCTCCAATAAAGCAATATTGGGTCTCACCTACGTTTTGTAATAACATATCATCTCATCTCTTCCACATACCTTTTATAATAAAAGTAAATATAAAAGATAAAAGTAAAGGTAAAATATAAAAGTAAATAATATAATAATTATTGATACAATTGTGTTGCTAGTAAACACTCAAGTTTTTGAATTATTGTGGTAGGCCTAAAACTCTTGATGGGTTGAGGCAAATTGAAAAACGGTTTGGTATGAAAGGCTTGAAGTGTGAGAGCTAGGCCTGCGTTGAGGGACTATTGCTGCCAGGCCCATAAAAAAATCTCCAAGAATTGTTGTCATCCTCATCCTACTCGTGGTTTTCATACTGCTAAGCATGTGGACATGAGTTTTTACAGAGCTAATGTCAAGGGCATGGGTCAGACAAAGGGGGGGCTTGCTACAAACTTAACTTTGATGGTTTTGTGATTGGGATCTCATCAAAACATTGTTGGATGGACTAAAGTTTGCTGCTAAGAGGAAGAGTTAGGAGGATCAAAATACTGGGGACACTGATATGAACAAGAGGAGGGAATGGCACTTTGAAAACTAGTATTTTTGGATTCATTTGGCAACTAGAGAGACAAGTGCATATCTCACAGAATATGCCGCTTGAAACAAAAGCATGGCAGACGATATGATATGGTAATCAGGTTCATCCAAAAGAATAGATATGGTATGTTGGGCCACCCTCTTTGCGAGAGGGTTCTTTCTCTTTTTTTTTTTCTTTTTTTTTTTTTTTTTTTTTTTTTTTTTTTTGAGTCTTATCATTGAATTAGAAAATGTGTTTCACAATTATCATCATAACGCTATTTTTTTTTTTTTTGGGGTAACATAAAGTAGAAATTGAACCATTAGGGGAGGTTGTTAACTTTTTTTTGCATGTTGATAACGTTTCCCAATATATAAACACACTCGACACAAAATTAACATGTTTGAGTTGATCATTACTTGCACGAATAATACGACATGACTTACTTACACATGGTAAACATGTCGAACTAGTGTCAAGTGTTAACCTAGATTTTGATACGTTAAACTCATTTAATTAGTATTATATATGTAAAATGACTAGGTTTCTTTGTTGTTAATATGTCTTTTATGAATCATTATCCAATTATAAAATTATTTATAGTTCTATTAGTATCTTCGTCAAGTACATTTTTCCTTTGTAATGCATAGACGATGAGTTTGGCTAAGCAAAGAAAAAGAAAAGGTAAAACTATTGACTCTCGTGAATGGCCAGTCTGCAGGCTTTACTGGTGCTTTTTCTGAGCAGAAACTTAACTGAGGAGAAAATTTTAGTTATAATAGGAATAACACTAGTCTGTTATTTTCGACTAATAATATTATATCACGTATATCATAAGATTGATCGAATATTTTCGACTAATAATGTTATATCACGTATATCATAAGATTGATTGAAAATCAAAATAATGTTATTTCTATTGAATAGAAGTCTTTCTCCTGATTGAGACGTCGTACTGTTTTATCCTCTTTTTTCAAAAAAGACGTCGATTGTTGGGTCCCACCGTTTTGATGAAATAGTTTGACGTCTTGAGTGGTTCAACATCAGCTAAGTGCTGACCCACATTTCCCAAGGACCAAGTGTGGCTCACGAGTCGTGCCTCTATTTATCCCTAATCTCTATCCACTCAATATTACAGGTGTGGCTCAAAAGGCTAAATTATATTTTTGGTTTTTGTAGATAATACCAATTTATGAGACGTTTAGGCGTTCCTTCTATTTTGCATATGCTTGAAGGGAAATGTAATATAGTTGCTTATGTATTGGCTCTTTTTGTTTTGAGAGAAAGGAAAATATAAAATAAAAGAAAAAAGAGAAAAGAACCTGGCATAAGAAAATAACATGATCAACAACTCATTATGCTAAAAAAAATATTTCTATGTATAGATTTAATCATAATTTGCTATTGATCCAAAACTTCTAGTCGATAGAACTATGAACTTCTAATTTATAAGAATAAGAGAATGAGAGAAATTTTAAGACAATTAGAGAAACAAAAGGAAGAAGCTTAGGAACTGCTTTGAGTTATACTTTCAGAATTGCTTGATTCATTTCAATGAATAACATTACGTATTTATACAAGGTTTGGTTGCTAAAATTAATTAAACTAAAATAGTAAATTATTTTAAGCCATAAATAATGAATGACCTAAAATCTCACTCATTTAAAACCATTAACTTTTTATGGTTTATAACAATTCATTATAAACCATTAGTTTTTATGGTTTCAAATAATTTAATAATATAATTATAATAAAATTGTATTATATTATATTTATTTTTGTTGGTAGATCCTCCTAGATCATGGCTCCCCCATTTAAGATGCATGAGCTCCTGGTCAAACTAAATTATGAGATGAGGTAACTTTGTTATTGCCTTGTCTCAAATATACCATTCCGGCTTGCTAGGAAGTTGTCTTTTTCTGCCGATACAGAAATACTCATACTTTCCATGTCGAGTCTCACGAACCATCTATTCCATGATACAATCCCCATGCAAAGGATCTTCTCGTTCAATCTTTAAGTCATTAACTGATGGAAGACATGTGTCTTTGTCAAGATCATCATCAAGTAGAGATGGCTTAAAAAGTTTAAGATTCTCGGCATTGATGATCGAGTACATATGCATGTATGGTGGTAATTCAAGTTGAAATGCATTATCACCAATTTGTTTGATGATCTTAAACAATCCATAACGAATAGACTTCAGTTTCTTGCTTTCACCGATTAGCCTCTCCTTTCCAAGGTGTAACCATACTAGGTCACCTTCTTTGAAGTTACATGGCACATGATGCTTATCATGGCGAGCTTTATATCGTTGCTGAGAACGTTTCAGTTGTGCCTCCATTTCAGTATGAATCTTTCTGACTCGTTCGAGATATTTTTGTGCTCGAGACACCTTTTTTGAAGTTACATGGCACATGATGCTTATCATGGCGAGCTTTATATCGTTGTTGAGAACATTTTAGTTGTGCCTCTATTTCAGTATGAATCTTTCTGACTTGTTCGAGAAATTTTTGTGCTCGAATATGTTCTTCTTCTTATTCTTCTTTCCCACTTAATGGCTGGTCACTCACAGTGAATGTTAAATAAAAAGGACTTTGGGGTATATAACCCAAACAAACCTCAAATGGAGATTTGAGTGTGGAGCCATGAATTGCTCGGTTAAAAGCAAACTATAAGTAAGGGAAACTTTTATCCCAAGTCTTCGGATGCTTGGAATTGTAACCCCTCAATAAGTGTATCATAGTTCGGTTTACTACCTCCGTTTGCTCGTCTGTCTGTGGGTGAAATACGGTGCTTCTTTTCAATATGCTATCCATCATTCCCCATAACTACCTCTATAAATGGCCTAAGAATCGACTGTCTCTATCAGAAATAATAACCCAAAATGCTTCCAAACATGTTGGAAAAATAACTTAGCAGCTCATTCTCCAGTAATGGCCTTCTTGCATGGAATGAGAATCATCATCTTATTGAAATGATCTACCACCATAAACAAGTAGTTGTTTCCAGACTTGGTTTTAGGCAATCCAACTAAGAAATCCATCGAGATACTCTCCCAAGGTCGGCTAGGTACTGGTAATGGAAGGCTTCGATGTGTTACATAGAACACAACCTTGAATGTATTGTGAAACATCGAGATGCATCTTTGGCCAATAAACATAGCGACGAAGATTCAATAAAGTCTTCTCAACTCCAAAATGTCATGCTACTTTGGAAGTATGAGCCTCACGAATCAACTGCAGTCTATCGCCATCTTCTGGAATGCACAATTGTGTTCCCTTGTACATTAGTCCATTCTTCAATTGGAACTCACTAGTTTTTCCTTGTTGCAACTTGATATAGGCTGAGTTGAAATCAGCATCTGTGTCGTACCATTTGGTATATTTAGAAGGAATGATGGGTTGGATTTGCATAGCCACCAGCAATGCGGGACTCACTAGTATGGGTGGTCTAGATAACATATCTGCTAACTTATTAGTTGCCCCATTCGTGTACTTTATCACAATATTGAATTGTTGTAGGTAAGATATCCATTTCAAATGGCGAGCTTTTTGTAACTTAGACTGTGTAGTTAAAAATTGAAGAGGTTTATGATCTGAGTGAACTACGACTTCTTTTCCCAACAAGTAAGCTCTCCAATGCTTCACTGCTTGATGCATTGCATACAGCTCCTTGTCATTAGTCGTATAGTTCAATATCGGTCCACTAAACATCTCAGAATAGTATGCAACTGGCTTCCCATCCTAAAATAATGCGGCCCACATGGCATAGTTCAATGCATCTGCTTCCACTTCAAATGGTTTCTGCAGATTTTGTAATGTTAGTACTAGGGCCTCTATAATCTTTCATTTCAACAACTAGAAAGATTCTTCATGGTTTCTTGACCATTCAAACTTTTGATTGGCCTCTGTAAAAGAATGTAAGGGTGCTGCAATTTGTGAAAAGTGTTGAATAAACTTCCGCAAGTACTAACATGCACCTATAAAACTCCTAACTTCAGTTACTGAAGGGCGTAGGCCATTGAGAAATCACATGTACTTTCTCTAGGTCCATTTTCTGTTCTCCTGCACCAACAATGAATCCCAGGTATACAAGGTGTTGTTTCCCAAATTCACACTTCTTACTATTTAACTGCAACTGATTTGTTTGTAAAGCCTCCAAAACTTAAGCAATATGATGAAGATGGTCTCCCCATGTGACACTAAATATGAGAATGTCATCTAAGTATACAATGAAGAAGTTGTTAATGAAAGGGCGGAGCACCTCATTCATCAATCACATGAAGGTAGCTGGAGCATTACATAACCCAACATGAAGGGGGCGCTGACAAGAAGACAACTAATGAAGGGGGCGCCTAGCATGTCAAAAGTTGGAGGAAGCCACTGTCGGGTTATTTGAAGATGAATATGAATGGGGCTTGGACTCCAGGAAATTCAGAGGGGGGCGTGGGCGTTGTGGTAAGAGATTTTTTCAGGCACCTTTGTGGCTGTGTAGGCCATCTATTGTGATGACGTCTCTTTTGCCCTTCACATTAAGGCCATCGCAGCCAGGTCGAGTGCAGCATTGGCGGTGGAAAGGGGATTTACTAATATTATTTTTTAGAACGATTCTCTCCAGATAGTCTCAGCACTTTGTCATTCTTCGGTTGATATGTCCATAGTTGGACCTATTGTGGAGGATACGAAGTCGCTGTGAGTCAGATCATTGGGGATGGTTTTACCCATATATGTCATACTGCAAACGAGGTGGCTCATCGTATAACACACTTGGCTTCACACATTGGATCAACTACTAGTTTGAAGAACTAACATATTTAATTATCAATGCTTTGTACGAGGATTCTAACAAGTAATTTTTTCATGGGTATGATCTTAGGAGGACCGGGGCCCGCTCTAACATTGGCAAGGTTCCTTTTCCTGCTTGCGGTTGAGAAGGTAGGCTACCTTGGTAGTTTGACGACCACTACGCCCTTATGTGTGGAAATGCTCACCTAATCTTTTAGGACATAGCCTTATATTTTTGTACTTGTTTTCATCCTGCATTATTAATAAAATCCTATCGCTTTCGAATACAATAAATAACAAATAATAAATAATAATATTGCATTAAATACAGTCTTTATATATATATATATATTATTTAGTTCATATTTCTACATGGGTATAAGTTATAACTAGTCACTCTTTGACCTCATCTAAATTTTGGGTCTGTAGTCTTTTGATTTCGATTGTGAACTCAATTTACTTGGAACTTTTTGGGCTTGCGTGCACTCAGGGTTCTAAATTCTATTAGTTAGTTTGTTTCTGCATAAAAAAGAAGAAGTTATAACTGAAAAATTAATAAAAATTTGTTATAAGTCATATTTCTACATGGGTATAGTTCACATTCATAATCATGAATGAATCACACTCGCATGCATAATGGTCAACTCTAAATCATATTTCAACCAAACCAAACCAAAAAAAGAAAATAAAGATAGTAATAACACATTAGCAATTATATATTCGTCCTGTAAAACAAGCTTATGCATTATTCTTCTTGAATTATATCCTCTTTCTCTCTCTTCCTTGTGTAAGGGAGTGATTAGTGAGAGAGAGATAGAGAGAGAGAAGGATGGGTGTTCCCATAAAATAATTCAAAAGAAAAGAAAAACAAAAGCACGTGCAAATCTTGTGGTTGATTTTCTTTGAAAAGCTAATCATAGGTCTGGAGAAGGACACGTGGTGTCTTGCTAGAGGAAGTGAGTAAAAGTGATTGAAGGAGACTATGACGTGTGGGATGAAGTGGCGCTTCACAAAAGCAAGTTGGCTTAGGACTTTCAAGGCTGCGTTTGACCGTACGTGATTCGTCGGGCCTCGGTCTCCTTTACTTCCACGGAAGAAGGAATCATTCATCTATTTTGTTTAATACTTCTTCACTGTTTATGGTTATGTAACCCATTACGTATGAAAAATTCGTTTCCTTTATTTATTTTTAGTGTACAACTCTGAAAACGACATAATTATATTCTTAATTCAGACTAAAGCTAGCTGTATTAACATCTAATTAATTCTCTTAGCCAACTAAAGAGATGATAACTGGAAAAGGAAGAAAAAAGGAACGTAGAATAAATGCTCTTAATTATTATATTTACAAATGCTAACGATAGCTTACAAAATGAATAACTTTTCTTTATAACTTTAATTTTTGACGTTGTGGTACTAATTCATGTGTTTCAAAATGAGTGTTTGAGAAGTTTATACTTTTAAATATAGTAATAAGACATATACACCGCTATGTGAGCGTATCAATAATATCATGTGCATGTATTATGATCAGTGGCAGAATCACGTTGGGCAAGATAGTCAATTGACTTCAAAGGAATGAAAAACGCCATGGAAGGCGAGAGGTTTGGTCCATTTCATCAAGCAAGTGGTTGACCTATTTCTTGGGTTGACACCACTTGCGTTTTGTGGAATTGGGCAAAACAACACCGTTTTGGGCTAGGTCACGTAAATTTTTTAGCCCCAAAGCAGATCTCTTCCCATCCATTTTCGAACACGATATTAACAACCCTCAACCAATTAAAATTTTATTTCTTTTATTTCTTTTAATTAAGTTACATCTCAATATCATTGAAATAAGGTAGTATTTTCCTTCTAAAATTAATAATAAATTCAAAAAAGTTTCGCACAAATAATAGATGGGGATTGAGACGTTTGTTTTCCATTCATCAATATTACGATTAATGTTTGTTTCTCTTTTGGTACGGAAGCACGAAAGAATGTAAATGGAAAAAAAAAAACGTTAACCTTATGATTGATAAACTGAAATTCACCAAAAAAAGAGACAAAAATATCAATGACTTTATTATAGGCTCATGAGTTGTTTAAAGGTTTTGGTTTTGTGGGATGAATAATACTACTCTTACCACATTTGTATATCACATCCCTATACCATCTTATGTGGCAGTTGAGGTGGACAGCCACGTTAATTAAAATTATTTAATATTTTCTTTTCTTTTATGATTTATTACAGTATTTATTTTTCTAATTGTATTAATTAAAATACACTTCATTGATTTAATTGATGTGGCATATAATATGGATATGTCACATCATGTGGTATAGAAATGTGGGATAAAAATATGGTAAGTGTAGCATTACTCTTGTGGGATTGAGTTGGGATCATGCTTAGTTTTATTGAAGTCGACTTTATAGTAGTTTGTGTGGCTTTTATCCGTTTTTATTTTGTCCTTTTGAGGTTGTTGGTTTTGTTGTCTTTACGAGCTTGGTTTTTTTTTTTTTTTTTGGATGTGTTGGTTGAAGTTATAAAACTTATCTAATGAATTTGCAATTTTGATAAAGAAAAAAGAAGTTACAGATAATAAAATGGGTAGGTCCATGATATTCGCATATGCATATGAATCGTTTCAAGCTAAATCTGTTTACCAAAAAAAAAAAAAAGAAAGAAAAAAGAATCGTCCCTCAATGTTGTTGTTGCAGTATTTTTTTTGTTTTTGTTTTTGTTGTTTTGATATCTTTTACGGAAATTAGACCAAATCATATGAATAGGTCTTGTTGCAATTCGCCACCTGTAAAAAATTGTGTCAATTTGTTAATTCAATTAGCATTTAGTTGTAACATGGTCTTTTTTTTTTTTTTTTTGGGTTCAAAACATTATATAGGATTTGTTGTACAAATGGGCTCAATAATAGTCCATTATCTATCCAAATCATGCATCAATATTGTTCCCACCTTAACCACTTAGGAGAGATAGACTTCTAGGTGTGGAGTTTTATCACAAAAGGCTTCAATACAATTAATTATGAGTGGATCACTTATATTTGAACTGTAGATTATTGTTGTATTCTCCGATGTGAGATTTACACATCATGACTTGTATCGAGCCACCTAAACTACACCAACAATCTCCATATTGGTGAGATTCAAGCCAAGGTAACCATCTCGCCAAGGTAACCATCCTGCCGACATTACCAGTCCATTCACAACACCTATACTTTTCAAGAGTGAGCCCCTGCAACTCCACCTCTTTCGACAATGATTTTCTTGAGCCTTGTTAGGAGCCCTTGTTCCACCTAGTTAACTACCGCAAGGATTTCCTTAAGTCCTAAACCCTAAATTAATGGAAGATGAGAGTAGAATAGGAAAAAGAAAGAATAAAGAGAACAAAATTGATTTAAAAGTATTAAAAAGCAAAAGGAGTGTAAGTGGAAAAATCAAAATTTTTTTTTCTTTTCAAAATATAACTTGGACAAAACCAAAATGAAAAAGTAATGACCCGAGACATAGATGTATGTGAGATTGCGAGCCATACACCGTACACGAATGACCTAACGTGTTCCCGCAGAGATAGAGACTCTATAAATTATATAGAAAGCTGCCTTGAGACCAGGCCTTCTCCGCGGAGCCTCCACACAATCCAGTTCTATATTTCATTTTGATTTATCTGTTTTATTATATTTCTTCCAACTTTCCCGAGAAAATCTCTGATTTTCCATGAAAAGTCTGGCCGTAGCTCGAAGCCTATATAAGGCTTCCCCTTTTCTCTCCACGCAGAAACTTCTCTCACCCAACTCCTCTGTCCACACAAATTTTCAATTCCTTTCACCCATTTCCTCACTTCCCAAACAGCAAGCAATCCTGTATCCCATGGCTGCTTGTATTGACACTTCAAGAACTGGCTCACCCCAAAACAAGCCACTTTCTCGGGATCCAAACAGGTCCAAAACGGACGAAGATCCGTACCAGTTCATGAGATTCTGCCGTGTCAATTTCTCAGATCAAGTTTCTTGCCTACCCATTTGCCAGAATCGCACAAAAACCACACATACACGCAGAATCCTGGACGATCTTGAGCAAGATGAAGACAAGGACGATGGGCTATGGCTGCAAATGCAAGATGAAGCTCGGGCAGATATTAATCAAGAACCCATGTTGTCAAGTTTCATTTACGCTTCAATTTTGGCACATGCATCTCTAGAAAGTGCCTTAGCCAATCATCTGTCTGTCAAACTGAGCAATTCTAGTCTCTCTCCTGGTACTCTAGTTGATATTTTCATGGGGGTGCTCACAGAGGATCAAGAAGTCATCAAGGCCGTCAAGGATGATCTAAGGGCAGTGAAAGAGAGGGACCCAGCTTGCGTAAGCTATACTCACTGTTTCTTGAATTTCAAAGGCTTCCTTGCATGCCAATCGCATAGGATTGCACATAAATTGTGGTCACAGGGCAGGACGGTCTTGGCCTTGTTGATCCAGAACAGGGTATCTGAGGTTTTTGCGGTGGATATTCATCCCGGGGCGAAAATCGGACATGGGATTTTGCTCGATCACGCTACCGGAGTTGTTGTCGGTGAGACGGCGGTGATCGGAAACAATGTGTCAATTTTGCACAATGTGACCTTGGGAGGGACTGGAAAGGCCTCAGGGGACAGGCACCCAAAGATTGGTGATGGGGTGCTTATTGGGGCAGGGACTTGTATTTTGGGCAACATCAAAATTGGTGAAGGGGCAAAGATTGGGGCTTGTTCTGTGGTTCTAAAGGAAGTGCCTCCCAGGACTACTGCAGTTGGGAACCCAGCTAGGCTGCTTGGAGGGAAAGAAAATCCAATCAAGCATGACAAGATTCCTAGCTACACCATGGACCATACTTACAACATGTCTGAGTGGTCTGATTATGTTATTTAGAGGCCTGTTTCTTCTCGTTTTAGGTTGTTGGGCCTGTTGAATTTTCAATTAGTTGGTTTTGTGTATTTGCTTGGGGGCTTGTTTCTGTTTGTGCTTTAAGTGAGAACTCAAGTTCTCCTAATAAGCAAACAGAGTCCCTTGAAGCTGGTAAGTTATGTTGAAGCAGCTGTTGGTTTGTATTGTTGGCCTTGTTGTGATTTTATGTACTGTTTGTATCATGTTAAGATGTTGAGACTTTTATCTGTTATGGATATGAAGGTTTGAAGTAGTATTTTTACTTGTGAATCTGTGATGGCTGGTTTTATCCTTACAAAAACATCTGTGTTTTATAGATATAACAACAACATCTGTGTTTTAATAAATCAGTGACGCACGAAAGAGGAATGTGATTTGTCAATTTCCCAGTAAAAGACTAACATTCAGAAAGAATATGTTTGAGTAACCAAATGTTTTGGCCTTAAGTATGCAAGTGGCCAAGAGATAAGAAGGAGCTGCAAGTTCCTCCCCATCACATTTTATTGTTTGGAGTTTTATTGCTCATTTCACACACCATTATCCAAAAAAGTAAAAAAAATGGTTATCAGCCATAGGTTTTTTTTTTACCTTATGTCCATTTTCATTCACACTGCCAAAGTACAGAACTAAAACCCAAAACAGAATCTCGCATGAAGCATCTTCTATAACCCTGAACATGTATAAAACATTAGTTGCAGAGTCAACTTTGATAAATTCTCTCCTTTCTCTACATTTTCTACATGGAGTTTCAATTTCCTTCTGGATCTTACCTACCCTCTTCGCCATCTTCCTCTTTATCTTCATGATATTGAAGAAATGCAAGAGACATAGAACCAAGAATTCCAATTTAAAGCTACCTCCAGGGCCATGGAAACTTCCTATAATTGGAAATATGCACCAACTTGTTGGTTCTCTACCCCATCACACCTTGAGAGACTTGGCTGAGATCTATGGACCCCTTATGCACTTGCAATTGGGAGAAGTTTCAGCTGTTGTGGTCTCTGCACCAGAAGCTGCCAAGGAGATTATGAGAACTCATGACAGCATCTTTTCTTACAGGCCGCTCCTCCTTGCTCCGGATATCATCTCTTATGGTGGTTATGGCATTGCTTTTGCACCTTATGAGATTACTGGAGACAGATGTGCTGCTAAACTCAAAACTGGTAGACTCATTCCAATCAATCAGGGATGAAGAGGTATCTGATTTACTCAAATTTATTTCTTCAAACATCGGATCGCCTATAAACCTTGGCAAGAAAATCTTTTCCATGACATATGGCATTTCTGCTAGAGTGGCCTTTGATAACAAATGCAAAGACCAGGTCCAAGCAGAGCTCATAACAGCTGTCAGGGAAGGTGCAGAGGCAACTGGAGGTTTCAAGGTTGCAGATGTATTCCCTTCTATAAAAATACTTCAAGTGATCAGTGGGATTGAGGCCTAAACTTAAGAAGATCATAGGAAAATTGACATGATACTTTACAACATTGTCAAAGAGCATAAAGCCAGCAAGGAGGAAGCCGAGAATACAGGCAAGGGCAAAGCAAATGATCTATTAGGTGTCCTTTTGGATCTGCAGGAGCATGGTGAGCTTGAAGTTCCTTTAACAATGAACAATATCAAAGCGGTTCTCCTGGTTAGTATGTTTATGTTATGTTTATGTATTTATCATCAAGTTTTTCATACTTCCACTAACAAAGTTTAGTTAGGCACCCAATAATGCACTTCTCTATGTATTCACTTCACTCTATGTATTCTTCACTCAATCTACTTCGTACACACGTTCACCTAAGTTGCTGTTGAAAGAATGGGCATGATATCGGTTTAGAAAGAACCTAACAAGGAGGAACTGGTTTAAACTAAAATTGTTTGCAACATGCACAAGAAATGATGTTTGGTCCTACTACTGAAATACATGTGTTCTATTTCAGGACATTTTCACAGCTTGGAGTGAAACATCATCATTGACATTGAAATCGGCAATGTCAGAAATGCTGAAAACACCAAGAGTGATGAGAAAGCACAAGCAGAGGTGAGGCAGGTCTTCTGTACAAAAGGCAATGTCGAGGAAAACGGTCTTCAGGAATTGAAATTCTTAAAGGCAGTAATCAAAGAGACTTTGAGAGTACACCCTCCTATTCCTTTGTTGCTTCCAAGAGAATGTAGTGAAAGTTGTGAGATTGATGGATATGGGATACCTGTTAAAACCAAAGTCGTTGTAAATGCATGGGCAATTGGAAGAGATTCTAAGTATTTGACTGAAGAGGAAATTTTTTGTCCAGAGAGATTCCTTGATAGTTCAGTTGATTTCAGGGGAACTGATTTTGAATTTATCCCATTTGGAGCAGGAAGGAGGATATGTCCGCGCATAACATTTGCTATACCAAATATTGAGCTTCCACTTGCACAACTGCTGTACCATTTTGATTGGAAACTCTCCAATGGAATGAAGCAAGAGGGTTTGGACATGACCGAGACTTTCGGCGTCACAGTTAGAAAAAAGGAAGAACTACACTTTGACTCCTACTCCTTATCATCCGGAGCCAAATGCTTAAGACCATAAAGGAACATGGCATCGGCATAGAGGGCATGCTTCTATTTACGCCAGAAACAGAAGTAACCAGCTCCTGCAGGTTTTTACCTCCTAATGTAATAAGTTCTAGAATTTGATCATGGTTCACATGTATCCAATGTTCTGAATATGGTTTAGTAGGCCATTCAGACCCGTTCTGTTTAAAATATTGATTTAGTATGCATATTTTCTTTGCCAGCCCTCCGTGTCGTCTGCTTCGCTATATGTTTTAGTTTTAATTAAAGATATAGAAGGGAAAAGGCGAAGTCAGAAGATGCGGACTGGTTACGAATTTCTGTTTTTGACCGTTGGATGATTTCAACGCTTCAGATTGGATTTTTTTTTTCCCTTCTTTCTTCCTCTCCCCGATTTCAGTCTTCTCTCTCTCCTCTTTCTTTTTTTATTTCCTTTCCTTCCATCTCTCTTGCTTTTCTTCTTCTTTCTTCTTTCTCTCCCCGAGTTCACTCTTCTCTCTCTCACTCTCTTTCTTTTTTTCTTCTTCCTCTTGTCATGGGTGATTTTTTTCTTCTCCTCTCAGCTGGAAAACGGGGCGTTTCCCCTTCTCTCTCTCTCCTCTCTCTTTCATTTTTTCTTCTTCATTTTCTGAGAATGATTTGGCTACAATGTGCTGGGGTTGGCTTGGGGCAAAAAATTGTCTCGACGTCGGCTTCTATTGGCCTCTTCTTCTACCTTTGTTCAATTTTTATTTTTATTTTGGAAAAAAAATTGAAGAGAAAGATAATAAAAAAAAAGGCTTGTCCAATATAGACCCCTACATTTTCTATTTCCTAAACATATACTCATCACTTTATAAATCTATGTGTAAAACCCAATTTCAAATTTAAATGACCAGTAGGATATAAGAGGTCATAATATTTCTATATTTTTACATCGTTGTCACTAAACTTCATATTTTATTTATAATTTTATTTCAAGCATTTCATTAACTGCCATAATTGTAATTAATATACT
>NW_007362506.1:397593-425767 GCF_000346735.1 Prunus mume
TAAATTATTTTACAATATACCTGTAAATGTGTATAGGTACATTATTTGGAGAGGAAAAATAGGTACATTATTAGAGGAAAAAATAGGTACGTTATTTGGAGAGAGAAAATAGGTTCATTTAAAAAAATTGCTTTTAATAAAACAAATAATAGGTACTTTATTCAGAGAAAAAAGGCTATATTATTTATAGAAAAAAATAGGTACATTAATTAGATAAATAATAGGTACTTTATTCGTAGTAGGTATATTATTCAAATGGTAGGTACATTGGATGGCATATAATACCTAAATCCTAATTGTAAGTACATTAAAATTAATGTAGGTATATTGGATGTCATATAATGTAGGTATATTGGAATAGATAATTATGTACACTTGAATAGATAATTGTGTACACTTTTCATACTGGGTAAATTATATTTTTCATAAAACAAACAAGTAATAGGTACATTATTTTTTCAACATAATCAGTATGAACAGTTTTATTCATAAACAATTATAAAGTGGATTATTAGTCATTTATAATTCATAAAAAGAAAATAACATAAACATTTTATTAAACAAACCGATTACCCAAATTTGAATTTATTGTTAAATTTTTTTCTCCTCTCAGCTGGAAAACTGGGCGTTTCCCCTTCTCTCTCTCCTCTCTCTTTCATTTTTTCTTCTTCATTTTCTGAGAATGATTTGGCTACAATGTGCTGGGGTTGGCTTGGGGCAAAAAATTGTCTCGACGTCGGCTTCTATTGGCCTCTTCTTCTACCTTTGTTCAATTTTTATTTTTATTTTGGAAAAAAAATTGAAGAGAAAGATAAAAAAAAAAAAGATAACAAAAAAAACCCACAGACGCAGACCCATTCACTCCCCCCATCCCCTCTGTTATTTCTCTGCCGTGGCCTGAAGAAAAAAGATAACAAAAAAACTCCACTGTAATAATGTATTTGCCCTCTTTTGTAATAGTTGACCACTGCTAGGAAAGAAGAATAAGGGGAGAGAGAGAGAGGATAGGGAAATGCGGAAAAAAAAAAAGAGAAACGGAGAGAGAAGAGATAAGGAATAAAGGGAAAGGGCAGATTCTTGAAGCTGAAGTCTGGGGCTTTTTTATTGGGCTTCAGCTGGCTATTGACAAGGGTATTAGCGAGCTCATTGTTGAAATGGATGCTGCCACATCTGTCCAGCTTGTGCAGAAACAAGAGGAAGAAAAGCAAGAGAGAAAGAAGAAGAAAAAAGAGAGAGATAGAAGGAAAGGAAATAAAAAAAGAAAGGGGAGAAGAAGAAAAAAGAAAAAAAAATCCAATCTGAAGCGTTGAAATCATCCCACGGTCAAAAACAGAAATCCGTAACCAGTCTGCATCTTCTCACTTCGCAATGGAGAAGTTCCCATATATATATCGCATTCATAGTTAAAATTGAAGAAGAAGAAAAAAATACAAAACAAGAAAACTCCATAAGATTTTGGAAACGTAATCTTTATTTTTGATACTATCCTTTTTTACTTGGGACTCTAATCTCTTCTTCTTTCTCACGCATACCCCTCTCTCTCTCTCTCTTTCCTGCGACAAAAAAAAACCTCCACCTCCATCTTTTTTCCTTGTAGGCTCAATTGTAACCAGTCCGCATCTTCTGACTTCGCAATGGAGAAGTTCCCTATACATGTGTATGTACTGTGCTGAATATCTCTTTTTTGGTTTTATTAGTAAAGGGCTGAGGTTACTCAGGCACAGGTATTTTTGGGACATAGTGTGGTTTCTATGTTTGGTTTTTTTAGCAGAAAATTATTCTCCATGTATACGAGATATCCCTTCTGGATGAGCTAACCGATGCTTAAAATATTGCTCTTCATTCTTTGTATATAGTAAACATCACAGGCGTATTCTTTTACCATCCTTCTGAATGATCTTTGTTAAATGGATCATACCACCACTGTGAGCCGAGCCTAGTGGCCATTTCATGGCTGGGTTGCCCTTATACTGACCCGATCAGATATGATGGCCCGGGTATATAAAAGGCCTCCTAGCCAAGGTCTGACGGGACAAAGTGCGAATAAGTGCTTGGACATTCAAACATCGACTTGACCACCGTGGTGCCGTGTATGACCAGATGTGCATTAATGATGTACATGCGTGTTTAGACCCCTGTCAAGTCAGTCATTCCATTTGTCTGATCATCAACTTGGCAATGAAGAGGGATAATTTAATGTGACTCTCATCCAAAACCACGTGTCGCTTTGCCACATGATCCCTGTCAGATAGCATGGTGATTAGAATAGGCCATTTAATGTAATCCAGTCCCACTAGGGGGAAGGAAGATAAATATCTCCTCCTTTAAGTATCTTTGTCCCTCCTTCTCCCATTATAAATACCTCTCACCTATTTGTGGACAAAGGTAATAAATATTCTCACTTGATAAACACTACATCCTTTTCTCCATCCCTAAATAGCATCTGAGTTAGCCATCGGAGGGGGCTCAACTGGGATCAACCCTAGTTCGCTCATACTTTGATAACTGCTTAAAGTGTGCAGGTCTCCTCCTGAAGGCATTATTACCGGAAGATAAGATGTAGGCCCTGACCTTGAGTCAGGTCCTGGCTATATACTATATGAGAAGGATACGCGGTTTACAATCTTGATTTTTCCTTTTCCTTCAATTGTAACATTTGACATTCTTCTTTCCTCTAATATATGTGTTTCTCCTTTCCTAGATGCACCACGATTATAAAAAAAACCTCTTCCTAGGCCTCGACCATGTCCACGACCACCTTTTGGTTTGGCAAATTCAGCTTTGACTCAAAAGCTTGCTTTAACGATGTGGGACATGCATTTTGAATGCGCGTTGTTCATAAAATCGGAGGGATCAGAGCAGCTCCTTTGCACTTACATTGTCCAGTCCTTTGATACTGATCACTCACATAAGATGGGTTTAAAAATTGTAAGCGAGTTGGTAGGGGGAAAAATGTGGTTTCCTTGCTCATGCAGACAATATAAATTTCCTACGTTATCTTGTTACACAAGAGTGGATGGATTTTAGCAATCATACTCAACATATTGACAGAGTGGTGGTGCAATCACCACAATATGTTACAAAAAATTGGATTAGACTTACAATCACAATAGAGGCCATTAGATATCTAGCAAATCAAGAAATGACTTTAAGAGCTAGTAAATAAATTGAGTTTATAAAACTTTTAAAAAAAATGAATGTAGAAGTTGAAAAAGTAGTTTTAGAGAATGCTCCTTGTGGGAACATGAATTTTAGCAACCAATTAGAAGGTGACACGTGGATAAAGGAATATTCTATATGTCAAATAATTGTCCTAATTAAATCCTATTTAATTAGCCAATTATCCTTAATTTAAGATTTGAATATCTCCAAAAAATCAAGGATTCGATTCCTAGCAAATCTTCTTGATATTATCCTTGGTGCCACACTCACAGTCACAAATAATATGACTACCTAAAGGGCCTTATTTATAGTGCATAAGTCCTAGGGTTAGATGACTACCTAAAGGGCCTTTTATCAAAGAAAAACTTCACTAGATAAACCTCAATAGTACAATTAAAGACATCAACATGACGTCTAAAGTACTAATCTCAAGAGGGCAACAAAATAACATATTAAAAAAAAAGAAAAAAGAAACTAAACCGGACAAAAGGGGCACTAAAATATTAGCTCACATCACTACAATTAACCATAAGCCCAAACAAAGCTTACATACCCAACATAACTGAAACATTAAAGCAACCCATGAGCCTAACCGCTGCCACCTGAAGAAGCACCATTGCAGCCACACCTACCACCACATTCGCAATAGATGTGGGCAGAACATGAATTCCAGCGATCTACGTGTGCATAAGAGTGAACAAATAAATGAAAACAACTACCTTAACAAAGAATAATTGGGTGATTTGCATCAACTTTCATCGAAAACGATGTAGATCCAAATTTAGAGAACATGAGCAGTGTTAGAGAGCAAATTTGTTTGAGAACGCCTAAAAAAGGTGATTGAGAACTTCAATATGAGAATAGCTTAGAAGAAATCACCACAAATGGACTTATTCACTAACCTAATAAAAAAAGGACTAGGAGAAAACAATAACTCCTTGCTTACATCATTGTGTTGATGACCGAAGAAATTTCTTTTAATTGTTGTCTCCACATGTCATGCAAGAAGGAAAAACAAAAAGGAACCTTATATTAAAATTAGCAAAGGGCCCAAGACTGGGCTTTTATGAGTATCAGCCTTGCTCATTAGGGGGTTGGGCTTTGATTGAGTTAGACCTTTTCTTTCTTTTTCTATTTTGTTTGTTTGTCAAGAAACATAAGCTTGAAAATCGGTCCATTTTGTTTTCTGCTCCTCTCTACTAAATGGTTCCTAAAGATTTATTTCAAGCCTAATGAGTGTTCTAAAGTTGCCAACGGGGTCTAGCCCAGTAAAATGACTTTGAGTTG
The DNA here is from genome assembly GCF_000346735.1 of Prunus mume. Next base: position 402,043 of record NW_007362506.1, read on the forward strand.
TAGACAAGGGGTCTCAAGTGCCCATGACACCATAGTTATGTGTGTGTTTGAAAAATCCCCCTCCGTTGCAGTTTAGACTCTAAAGTTCCTCAATAAAATTCTAATACCTTGGATATGTTTTTGTTGAATTTAGCTCACCAAAAGATGCAAGGAAGAAGAAGGAAGCAAGCAGAAAGCAGCAGGAAGAGTTGCTGCAGTGTTGCTGGCGCTCAGGAGGACGCATGAGGCACTTGAGGTGACGCAGAAGGCACTCGAGAGGTAGAGAGACATTTTTTGCCCAGACACGGGAGCTCGAGCGGAATTAAAGGGTGCTCGAGCGATAGTCATGCAACCTGCGCGAACCATTAGAGTTTTAGGTTGGGTTTTCCTATTATTTTTGGTTTTCTAGCCTAATTTAATATGGTTTTGGTTTCTTATTCCTAAGTTAACTTGTAACCCAAGTCCTATACATTATAAATAAGACTTTTAGGGCTAGGTTAATGGGAAGAGAGGTAGACGAGAGAAAACTCAAGATTGAGAGTTTTCCAAGAGAATTCAAGAGGGTGAATTCTTGGGTGTTTACAAGGGCATCAGAGGATTTGAGCAAGGGTGATTGAAAACAGAGCTAGGGTTATTGTGAGAGCTAAGAGGGTTCTTGATTGTAACCAAAAGTGTTCTTACGTACTAGTGAATTTCTTGGGAGGATCACTAAGAGGACGTAGGCACGAGGCCAAACCACTATAAATCTTTGTGTTACAAGTGTTTGCTTTACTCTCTTCATTGTGTGTGTGATTTATTCTCAAGGAGTTTGTGTGTGTGTCGTCGCATAGGCATCAACGAGAAAGTCTTAGAGTGTTTGTGCACAACAGTGTGCAGCCGGCTGCCAGCGGCTGATTTCTATATTATATTACGCTATTTTCTAATTCTTTATTAGAGTATAAAACAGTTGCTAGAGCCTAGAGCCATTTCATTTTCTAGGGCTTTGGATGAGTTGTTAGCAAGGTATGACAATTATGAACACTACCATACAACTGATGAAGCAATAATATCATAGCTTATGACAGTTGATGCTAAGAATATAAACAAACATTAAGAAAAGAAAATAGATTCATAGCTTAGAGAAACTTCCAAGTTACCCATTAAAAAAAGAAATATAAAGAAACAGAAACTGATTAATCTTAGGTAAGCAACTCTTAATTATTGATTGCCGGAAAGAAATGCCGACCAGGTTGAGAGAATATTCCCATCAGGAAAAAGACATGGCTCTACATCCTGTGTTATACATAGATGTAAAATGCCTGCTATAATCTGAACTCACCTTTACTTTCCTCATGGAGCTTCAATGGCCTTCTTTCCAGGTCCTGTTTACTTTTTCTCTATTTATGATTATGGCACTGAAAATAGTGAAGAGAGGCAAAACCAAAGACTCCGCTATAAATCTACCTCCAGGGCCATGGAAGCTACCTTTTATAGGAAACATACACCAGCTCGTTGGCTCTCAACCCCATCGTGCACTACGAAGCTTGGCGAACAGATATGGACCGCTCATGCATCTAAGGCTGGGAGAAGTTTCGACCATAGTTGTTTCGTCGGCGGAGTATGCTAAAGAAGTGATGAAAACCCATGATGTTATGTTTGCATCAAGGCCCCCTCTCCTTGCTTCAACGATCATGTCTTATGGTTCTACAAACATTGGCTTTGCTCCATATGGTGATTACTGGCGACAACTACGAAAAATTTGCACACTAGAGCTTTTAAGCCCAAAGCGTGTTCAAGGGTTCCGGCCTATTAGAGAAGAAGAGGCAATGAATCTCATGGAATGGATTGCTTTGAGAGAAGGATCACCTATTAATCTCACTGAGGAAATTTACTCATCCACATATACTGTCACTTCCAGAGCAGCCTTTGGTAAAAAAAACAAAGATCATGAAAAATTCATATATGCTGTAAAGGAATCTATAAAGGTGGCAGCAGGCTTTGATCTTGCAGATGTTTTTCCTTCTGTCAAACTGCTTAATCTGATAGGTGGAATTAGGCCTAAACTTGAGAGGCTACATAAAGAAACTGACAGGATAATGGAAAACATCATCAAAGAACATAAAAAAGATAGAGCAACATCAGAAAGTGGTGAAGGTAAAGCAGAGGAAGACCTGGTAGATGTTCTCCTAAAATTTCACGAGCGTGGCAATGGCTTTGAGTTTTCCCTAACTACTGACAACATCAAAGCTGTAATCTTGGTAAGTATATGCACTTTCTTTTCATATCATGCTTTAATAAGTTAAACCAGTTTTCAACTATACTTCAGTCAAACAATAAATTTCCATCTTTCGCTGTTTTGGGATCCCAAAAATCATATCCCGAAACACCTTTCTCAACACCAAACAATGCACACTTCCTTGACTTGACAGCTAATTTGGTCTTCTCATCTCTAAGTATGGCACCTAATAAGCATAACAATCAGAAATCTGTAAAATAAAAATGTTAGCAATGATGCCAGCAAAATATGGCTTGCTTTTTCCCATCGATTTGACCTCTACGTACACTAAAATTGGATCATAATCTTGATAGAGTTATATAACAGAAAAAGTTGCCAACGCCAATTTGGATTTGAATTGTACATTATTAACTTGAAGTGTTGATTGACACCCTGAGGTCTGTTTTTATTATGTGTGATTGACTGAAGTGAGCATTCCACATGTGTCTATTGTTTTCGTCCATGTCAACAGACAATCTTCATGAAACTTAAGAAACTCATAAAGCCTAAAAGTCAACATCATAACATTAACTTGTAAGTCTACTTGGGTTAAGAACAAAGGTTTTTTCTTTAATAAAGATGATAAATATAGTTTATTTTTTTCTTTAATTAGAATGGTTTGCAGTTTGTAGAAGAAATTAGTCTTTAGTATTTTAACTAATTAATCATTTTCAGGACATTTTTGGTGCTGGGAGTGAGACATCAGCTACAGCTGTAGATTGGGCAATGTCAGAAATGATAAAGAATCCCAGAATAATGAAAATAGCACAGGATGAGGTGAGGGAAGTGTTCAATACAAAAGGTCAGGTAGATGAAACAGGCATTAGAGAGATGAAATATTTAAACTCAGTGATTAAAGAGACCCTGAGGTTACATCCTCCTGCTCCCCTCTTACTTCCAAGAGAATGCAGAGAAAGTTGTGAGATTAATGGATATGAAATACCTGTCAGAACCAAGGTCATTGTCAATGGATGGGCAATTGGTAGAGATCCCAATTACTGGACTGAACCTGAGATATTTTACCCAGAGAGGTTCCTTGATAGCGCCATTGACTACAAGGGAACGAACTTTGAGTATATCCCATTTGGTTCTGGAAGGAGAATATGCCCTGGCATATCATATGGCCTGGCCAACGTTGAGCTCCCGCTTGCATTTTTGTTATACCATTTTGATTGGAAACTCCCAAATGGAAAAAATCATGAAGATCTGGACATGACCGAGGCTTTTGGTATTACAGTCCGAAGGAAAGAAGATCTGCACTTGATTCCCATTCCTTATCATCCTCCGCCTACTGAAAAATCGCATGAATAAAACAAAGTAAAGTCTGTTTGTTTATGTTATCCCATGCTATAAGGATTACAATGCGTTGTAGTCGCATTATAGCAATCAAAGAATTGAGAACCATATCAATTCATCTACTATAATCATGAGCAAATTTGAAGAGCTGCATATATACATTTTAGTCCTGGATTTGAAAACACAGGGTCTTTTTGCTGATTTCCTGATGTTTAACTAAATTATAGTCCATAGAACAGAGAGTAATGGACCGGACCGAACCACCAAAATCATTATGCTGTGCTCCACGTCTACAAGCAGTAATGCTATGAGCTCCAAATTATTTTTGGTCAAATGAAATGGCTTTTCTCTTCTCCGATATAGAAACCAAAAAATTAAAAAATTAAAAAAAAAAAAACCCAGAAGCCCTCGGTACCTAAAACGATCAAAAAGTCAACATGTAGGAATAGGGAGAGATCGAAAGATAACCCTATAAGTAACACGCCGGAATCCACCAAAGAAATTAAGAAAACCTCAAATATATTGATTGAAAATAAGATGAATAATTCAGAATGCTCCAACACATTCCTTTTATACAAGAGAAACCCTAGACTTGCTATGAAAGTTAATTAGAAAACAAAAAGGAAAATAATAAAAGTTTCCCAAAATATTCTAAAACTTTAAATGCTGAAAAGCCATAGTAAATGATAGAATTTGGCTAAAATAGCCCATACTTCACAACGAAATAGTGAGTTATACTTGTCAAGCCATTCTCTTCGAAACAATAGGTCATGTGCCCAATTCTGAGCTTGAGGCCCATACTTGCACAAATTGGGCTTTTCTGCCACGACGACGTTGCGAGCCTATCTAGATGTCCCTCAATCAATTTGGTCATGTGTTCTACATCAGTCCCTTCCACTTTGGAAGAACTCAACCCTGAGTTATGTTCTGGATAGAGCGGATTATCTTCATAGAATGCATATAGGTCAGCAACATTAAAAGTGCTTGAAATCTCCATGGATGAGGGTTCTAGGAAGAGTAGAAGGATATTTGAGAATATAAAGGGTGAGAAGATGGATTATCTGTGGTAGATGGTTCGCTTTCGGGCATCTCCATGGACTTCTATCTCTTCAAATTTTTGGGATAATCTTTATCTGCCATATTTTCATATTGGATGGTTCTTTGTTCCAATATCTTGTCCATTTTTTATAATATTTATTTCTCTTGAGATATTTGACCATTTGTTTTAATGACAGTTGGACCTAGATTTTTGCCTTATGGAAGATTGTTGTTGTTGAGAACCTTCATCAATTTGGCTTTTTTGTATTTTCACATAATTTTAAAATTTCAGTATGTGGGGTGTGTAGAAACTGTCTTTTACATGAAATCAGAAAAGGAATTGAATTCAAATGAGCCTTCTTTGTATGTTCAACTTGGTTATGGGTTGGTTATTACTTATTAGGATGCAATCTGATGAGAATGAGCTGTGTAGCTTTTCTTTCTAGTCTCAGAATACAGCAAATTGGTCTATCCAGTCTTTCTTGTGCATAATATATGTTTAGAGTTCTAAATTTGTATTATCTTGAACTGGATACTCATCTTCCTTGTTGATGGCTGGCACTTCCTGAATTTCAGTGATCAATGCCTAAGATGTTAGATTTTTTTTTTCTTCAGGTTATGACAAGCATAGTCGTTGGTATTTTTTATTGGACTTGGATTATGCTTAGCAATTTACTGCTGTAGGGAGATAGATGTGAAGTTCAACCAGGTTCTGCAGATGGTGTTGATTGCAAATGAAGCTGACTCAGTTCCAACAACGATATTGGTTTCTGTTTTGAAATTGATTTCAGTTGTGATTGAATGTTATGTTTTTGTTTCCCTTGTGGTTGCATGATTTGCTTCTAACATGCATTTTTTATCCGTTTTATATAGATGGAAGAATGTCTTGTTTCAAGTTGCGGCATTCTTTTGGGGAAGAAAAGCATAAATTCGGGTGTAAGAGGAGATGTCCTGAAATTTTGCTAATAGATATAAAATGTGTTAAAACCAAGAGGAGATATAAATTTTTGGTTTTTTGCCACTTACTTCTGTATATCTTAAGATGTAATGAGATAATATTGTTAGTTCATCAATTTATGAAAGTCAAGTTAAAAGGAAATTTGTCAACCTCTAGTTTTCATAGTTTCATTGTTTCCCCTTACAAAGAAGAAAAAAAATACAAATGTAACCAAATTAGTGATTTAATTGGCAAATGTCATGACAAATATGTATTGCATATGTATAGCCCTTTATTGCTTGTGTATTGCTACTGTATTGCCCCCGTATATCTGTTTTTTCAAGTATGTTTGAATAAATTTATAAGGGAGTATGGAATTTGTGTATTGCCATTATATAGCCCTTTATTGCTTTTGTATTGCTATTGTATTGCTTCTGTATATCCACTTCTTCTTCTTTTTTCAAGTCTGTGTTGGAATAAATTTATAGAGGGAGTATGTAGTTTGTGTATTGCCATTCTATAGCCCTTTATCGCTTTCGTATTGTTATTGTATTGTTTTCGTATATATATATATTTTTTTTTTCAAGTCTGTTTTGGAATAAATTTATAGGGGAAGTATGGAGTTTGTATATTGCCATTGTATAGCCCTTTATTGCTTGTGTATTACTACTATATTTCCCTCGTATATCCTCTTTTTTCAAGTCTATGTTGGAATAAATTTATAAGGGAAGTATGGAGTTTGTGTATTGCCATTGTATAGATCTTTATTGCTATTATATTGCTTCCATAGTAGGGAAATTGGAAAATTGGCGGTATATGGGTTTAAGAATTTGATTTCATCAGGGACGTCATGTCCTTTTTTGAGAAAACACGTTATATATATATTCAGTGTATTGTTTGTATATTGCTTGTTCATTGTCTCTGTATAGCCATTCAGTGCCTTTTATTGCCATTGTATTGTATTTTTATTGTCAATTTATAGCTTGTCATTTTTTGGGGAAAAATTAATATAAAGTCTTCAATTTTTACTGTATAGGGGTGTAAGGATGTAATTCAATCAAGGCCTCATATATATAGTATTGTCCCTGTATATGGTATTGCGTAGGTATTGCCCCCATCAGCTGAACGATAACCAGTCATGACCTCTCTCTGATGTCAGGCTCGCAAGAGAATTTCATAGAAGCTCAATTCCTCACCTTCACGAAGATAGAGATCCGCTTGTCTTATTTGCAATTCATTTGCAACCTTCACGACGATAGAGGTCCACTTGCCTTATTTGCCACAATACAATGCAATACAAAGACAATTGTGGGCAATACAGTGGCAATACTAAAGCAATAGCCAAAACTAAAGTAATAGGAGGCTATACAGTGACAATACAAAAACTCCAATAGTCCATCTTAATGTTCTCTCTTCAATGTATAATATAAGTAAAAGTATTTTCCATTGTACGCACTTGCGAATACATAAAAAGAACAGATTCAAGTAAATTGAAAACAATTTCATTGAATGATGGCTAAAATATATAGTTCCTCAATTACATGTACTTTTCCTTATAATTACAATACACTTCATGTAACTAAATGGAATGTTCTCCCACGCCAAATTGATGATGGTTCTCAATGACAACAATCTTCCAGAAGCCAAAAATCTAGGTCAAAACTGTCATGATAAAAAATAAAAAAAAATGAACCCTGCAAGTCAGCCCTGTAAAAGAGATAGCAAAACAAGAAACTAGCAAAATGGAGAAACAAATACCAAAAAAAAATAAATAAATAAATAAAAAAATAATTGAAACTTAGATAGGAGAACTGCAATAAAAAACTAAAAGACCGAAGAAACTCAGACTAATTGGCAAAGAGCTTCCTAACCTAGAACACCAACAAGAGAAAATCGCAAAAAGTGGAACACATAAAGCACAAAGAAATTGTCAAACAAAATAAGAGGCACAGAATCAGACATCAAAACACCTCAAAGGGTGAACTTAATCAATATAACCAAACAACATCCATAACAGCCATACAAAACCAGATACAGCTACAACATCCATAACAGTAATACACAGAACAATGAAACTAAAAAAACAATTGCATTTCCAATTCGATAAGATTGAAGAAAAGTAACTATCATTGTACAAAGTGATATTACCGAAACATGATTAGGAACAAAAAAAAAACCATTAAAAAAATCATCAGATAGTGGTTTGGCCAAAAAATGGGGCAATGTGGAACTGTTTGACTCAAGAAGCTCCACATGTAATTTATAAGCTTCCTAAAGAAGGCAATAGTGAACAGAACACCCAAAATTTTCTAAAGCAGTACATATCAGGGGAGGTCTATTTAATGCTCTTGCAATACTTCAAATTTTGGTCAAGCATCTCATGAAGATGCCTATTTTCAGCTTTCCCATGTTCTGATAAATTACAAAATCAATCACAACAAGACCTATTTGCATCCATATCAGGTTTCGATAAGGCAAATGCAACAATTTCGAATTCAAAATTCATACACTTCATATAAAGAATTTCAGCAGAAAACATATCCGAAAGCATATTAAGAATCACTATATCAATACTCAACAAAAACCCACATGATACGAACTGAAAAATACAAAAGACTAGCATACCTCAACCATTAGAGAAAACCACAATTTCACATCTCAAAACACTAGCATACTTCAACCATTAGCAACACTAAACAAACCCCACCAAAAACTCCAAGAGCTCGTTAGTCAGAAAAATAAAATTAACTCCCTTTCGCAAGGCCCAAAACACTATTAACGAAATTCATATTTTGTCACACTGAAAATTCTATATCAGCACCACTCAAATTCCCATTTAGAAACACCAGAATTAAGAAAATAAAGCATAACACTCCATACGCATGTATACATATATATATATATATATAGAGAGAGAGAGAGAGAGAGAGAGAGAGAGAGAGAGAGAGAGAGAGATCTCTGGGAAATCCGGCAAAATGGAGCCCATGAATACCCCGCCAGCAGAGTCTCCGGCAAAATGAGAATGCAGACAGCATGGCCATTGGAGGAGGTAAGGAGGGTTTGAAGAATTAGGGTTAGGTTAAGGTTTGGATTGGTAACGAGCTCAGTGTCCGGGTCAGACTTTGGAGAATCCACCAACGTTGTCATGGCTGTTACTCTCTCTGTTTTCTATGAAGTCATGGCTGAGCAAGATTTGGGAGAGTGTGAGACAGGAGAGGAGTTGGAAGAAATTGGGTTTCAGAAAATGAATTTTTGAGGGGATAAAGGGTCAATACATATGTATTTATATAGAGGGCAATTGGGTACTTTCATGCTACAAAGTGAGTATTTCTGATTGAAATTTATGAAGTGAGTATATTTGATTATGGTTTATCTTTTGTGATTATCCAAATCAATTTCCCAAAAAAAAGAGAAAAAATAAACTGAAAATTGCTATGACTCCTTACGACAACGCTTTTTGTATTAGAAGGCTAAAATCAGTATTTCATATATTTATATTTATGGCTACCAATGAATCACAAACCTTAGGGTTATGTTATGAAAGTATAAGTATTATTGTGCTTTGTCTACAAACAATTTTGACTTTTGTTGTCATTTGTAATTTTTATAACTAAAATTACATTTTTCAAAGCTTTAAAGGGAAGATAATCTCTCAATGAGTGCATAGTAGTTGTCGGTTTATTTTCAAGATTTTTTTTGAATTTATTATGAATATTAGAAATTAAAAACAATTTAAAAAAAAATCTTATTAGTGGGAAATGACACGTGCCAGGTGCTCATAGGCTTACTCCCCCATTTCTAACACATGTTGTGACAAGAGATTCAAAGAGTGAGATGGTTGCACGCGATATTGAGAGATAACCGATGTTGTATGCCTTTACAACACCATTATTTATCTACCTATCGTCGTCCTAGTTCCTTTAGACGTCTTTAACTAGGTGAGAATCGACTTTTATAAATTACAACATCACTTGTTATGCATTTACTATCATATTACTTCAGTAAACCTTCTATAAGAGGGTAAGTACCGGCGTTGTGTGACACCCCGACCCAATTTTAACCATATATTTAATCCGGTAGGATTTGGGGAATTGAATGGTATCGTTGCATAGAGCTTGTCGATACGAGTTCATAGACATGTGGTGGGCTCAAATCGGAGTTTTAACGAAGAAGTTATGGTCAACGGAAGTGCAGTGGCACAACCAAACTGCACACAGACAACCAGGATAAAATGAATAGTAGAATGATTAACAATGGGACTAACGGTTTCACCGTAGTCCAGGCCCGATTGTTGATGAAGATCATTGGCCACTAAGCGGGCCTTATAACGCTGAATAAAGCCATCGGAATTCAACTCGTGTTACTGAGGGCGGGAGGGTCAGGCTCTAGAGAAGGGTGATTGGACAGAGGCTATGACACTGGAAGGCTTGGGTTACAGGAAGAGAAACATGGGATAGAGAGGATGAGAGGCGGGTCTGACAACAAAGAATGGTCTGCAGCAGGAGCAGACTGGGCCTTGTTAAATGGAAAAGAAAATTCATCAAATAACACATGACGCGATAAAAAAAAAACACAATTAGAAACAAGATCTAAGCATCAATAACCCTAATGGTTCCAAGAATAACCAAGAAACATAGATTTGGAAGACCGAAATTTTAATTTATTATTATTATATGGCCTTAAATAAGGAACACACCCTACAAGAAAACTAAGTATTTACTATGCGGTATTTACAACGTGCATGTGTTGCGCGCCGTAAAAAGGTTAGTTTTTATGGCGTGCAATGCATGCCATAAATGAATCTTTGCCTTCGTTTATTACGGCGTGCTTAGATGCATGCCATGCTTTTTGGTTAATAATGCTTTATTACCATTAACGACTTACTTTGTTTGCACGCCGTGAAATCCACTTTCCCCCAATCTTTTTTTTTGGCGTGCCGTTCTTTCTTTTCATCAAATTTAAGTTCGGTGCGTGTTATTCCTTCCAAACCCTCATATACTCCCCTCTAATCTCTTCTTAGACTTCGTCTCTCTCTCTCTCTCTCTCTCACCCCAAATCCCACAGTAACCATCTTTCTGTTCTGACTTTCTTTTCATTTTAATTTCGTCTCTTAAATCCAATTCATAAAAGTTTTAATGTTTTAATTTGAGAAAATAGAAGAGGAAGAAGAAGACATGAACTTTTTTTGTTTTGTTTTGAGTGGGTGAAAACATACACTACAATTTTTTTTGATTGATTGAAGAAAGCTTGTTTTTTTGACATGTTTCCTTTTTTTGTTTTTTGGCATGTTTTTCGCTTTTTTTTCCCTGTTGTTAACAATAAAAAAACGAAGAGTAGAAATATTAAAATACAACTACTGAATGATACAATATGGACTCGAACCCGACTTTGTTTTATTTAGAACATCAATTGCAAACTAATCTATATGACACTTGGTACTAAATGGGCTGACAAACAAAGGGTCAATACAGTACAAATAATGTAGTCTTATTCTGAATAAAGCCCATGACTACAAATGACCCAAAACAAACCAAATTACTAATTTTTAAAACCAAAAAGCAAAGACATGACTTGTGGAGACCTTATTCTTTATAGCAAAGACAAGAAGAGCAAATTTGATTTTAGGCCTATATGGGAACAGGGTTGACAAACAGAGACACCAGAAGATCCTTAAGCACAACTCCAGCGTGAGTAAAGCCATCTTCATGCTTGTACAGAAGTTCATTGGTACGTGCAAAATTCAGAATTCTCAATCGTAGTGGCATAGGGATGGTGGTGAGGTTGATCCACTCTTCATTTATGTCCTTCCATGCCTTATTTACTTGTTTTTCGAGTTCGATTATCGTTTCTTCTTCTGTGGTACCATACTCTTTCATGTAGCATTCCACAGCTGAGGCAATATGTCCTCTCTTTTGTTCAAACTACGTAAATATAGACATGAATTTTAAGGTTAATAGGGGTATGGGGAAATAAATAAAAAAGGGAAGGTTGCATTTATATTAATACGTACCTTATGGGACTTCATGTCATCCATGAGTCTGCCAAGTATTAATAAAGAGTTCACAATCTTAGGGTCACTGAGAACCCAATCCAAGGACTCTTTTGTGGCAATATCTCCCATTCCAATGAAGGACGTGGTTAATGGCATCTTGTAGGATGTAGTCAGTGCTACTGCCATATATTCATCCATTGTTGGTGTGTATTTCTGGTGGAGCCATTTGGCTTCATCAAAGTAACCTCTAACATGACATTTTATCTACGAAATCAAGATACGATCTCTAATTACTTTCTATGCAATAACATCATGAGAACTTATATTTTATTAGAATTAAAAGCATCCAACCCAAAAAGTTAGAAAGAAAAAAAAAATTATTATATTCCCTGGCCTTTTAAAAAAAAAAAAAAAAATAAATTTAAATTTGGATCGGGCCGAGTTAGGCACGCACTTAAACCTGTCTAGTTAGGGCTGAAGCCTGACCCAAAGAAATATAAGATATCAACTACGATTTGTGCATATATAAACTTGGAAATTAACTAGAACACTAATTTATGGTCTTGCAACTCTGTAATCTAAAAAATATTAATAAGGCTTACTGCTTCTCTCGCATAGTGGATGCGATATAAATTTCCCTCTTTTCCAAGCTTTTCTTCGATTTCAGTGTATACATCCAACATCCCTCCATAACAGACTTTCATATACTCTGGCAGTTGGTCCATAGCTGAAATGTCCCACCTGATGATTAAAATAAGTTAATAATAAGATAGAGACTAGTGATGAATCAGTAATTAGAGAAGGATAATTGACTACTGGATATAATATTCATTCCTTCTTCTTTCTCGTGAATTCTTTTTTTTTTTTTTTAACCGAATAGTATATTTAACTTTATGAAAGGAAAACATTAAAAAGTTTATGAATTTGAATTGTATTTGTTATTACATGCTAATTGATGATGAATTTTAGTTATAAAAAAATAGTTACGTTATGGAAATTTTTTATTTTTTATTTTTAGTATTTTCATATTAGATTATGTGAGAACTTAAGTTTCGCACAGGACCCTCAAAATCTTAAGACCACCCCTGGACTGGATATAGTGATGACTTAATTAGTATTTAGAGGAGGATAAATGACTAATCTAAACAACTTATAAATTAATTGGGTTTCGATTTCAATAAACCTTTCAACAGCTTCAGTAAAGAGCTCTAGCTCCTCTTGTGTGCCATGCACATCATAAATGTCATCAATAGCGGTTATCATAGCAATAACTTTGCTTAATGATGTCCTAGCGAAGCAATATTCGGGCTCAAAGTAGGTTCCCAGAGCCCAAAAGTAGCACTCAACTAGTCTGTCTCTTGCAAAACGAAGCTTGTTTACAAAGTCCAAATCCTTCCACCACCTGAATTTATCATTTAATTACATAATAATAACTTAATTAGTATATTGATGAACACTAATATATTCAATATATATATGTATGTATGTATGTATGTATGTATGTATGTATTAACCTTGAAATTTCACTTAGTTCTTTCTGATGGACTTGCTGCACTAGGTTGAAATCCAACTTTGCCAAAGTTAGGAGAATTTCATTTGCCGGATGAGGTTCCTCCTCAAAGATAGCCAAGTAACGCCTTGCTTCTGGCCTTTGGCAGCCCTTCCAGAATGGTTGATGCAAGGCATGGGTTACTTGTTTTGCAAGCAAGGGGCTTAAACGGTGCGCTTCCACTGACTCGAGATGAGTTGTGGTGAAGGTGAGCGCCTCATCCAGTAAATCCTCTCCATGCATCCTAAGATGTGTGGCTTCGTACAAGCTCAACAGTCCTACTACATCATCCACAAGTGTTTCCTTAAATTTCCCGTCCTTGTCCTTGAACTTGTTGAACATGTCTGCTAGCCGCATGAAACAAAACATATAAGAGAGAGAGAGAGAGAGAGAGAGAGAGAGAGGACTGACCGCATGAAACATTGTAACCTTGCTGTCTAAGCAACCGGAAACGGAGAGAAGTTGTGAAAAGGTCAAAATCATTTTCTTCATCACCGCCGTAAGAGTTCTTGTGAATTTGATGCAAAACTTCCTCAACTTCATTTTCGAAATGGCGGGAGACACCAAACCGCTGAATCTCATCAATTAACTCCAATTTTTTTGATGGATTTTTAAGCATTGGAGCCATTATCATCCCCTTCACTTTGTCCTTCAGTTCTTGGACATCTTGCTCTGCTTTGATATCTGTTTTCTACACAAACAAATTGAAAAGGATATTAAGAAAAGTATGACCTTCATTCATTGTGCATGGAAGTTAGAACTATTAATCAAAATTAATTTATAATAATAAAATATTCAAAATATACAACGCAGCTATAGCACATGATGAGTATTATTAGCCCATAAATAATTTTTAGGATTAATTAATTTCCTACCACAGAAGCATATGATAGAAAATAATCGCCCCAAGTGCTGGGAGAGAAATTAGCTGAACGTCGCCTAACATGATCAGGAGTTGCATTCGGGCTTCGAGCTTGGGATGCAGCTAAAACTTGAGCAGACATTTTATTCCTAAGTGCGAGGAAATGACCAATTGCTCTTAATTGAATGTATCAAGGGCTGCTATGAGTTGAAGAGGTGTTGTATTGTGCTATTTATAGTGGAAAATCTATTAGTGGGCTGCTGTTTTTTTGTTTAATCTTTTTTTATTTTTTAATGTACCAAGGGCTGCTATGAATCCATAATTTTATTTTATGTATAAAAATTGAATCAAATGACATTTATATATATATATATATATATAAGCAATAGTCTAAAGTACTCTAGATTAATCTAAATTACGGAAGGAGAATTCAAACTTAAGTGTAAAGGGACAGATTCACTGTCAACTGGTCTATATATGAGTTGATGAGGTGTTGTAAGTATAAAATAGTAGAATAAAATGGGTTGATTGGCTTAAATATTTCCTCTCACCAATTAATTAATGAATAAGCAAAAGGCAGAAAATGGTGAAACATTCAAAATACCAAAAATACCCTTAGTTAATTCAAACATTAAGAATTGAAATTCTTAATTAAATGAGGATAATATGGTAAATTCACATTTTTTTAAGATTAAAAAAATTAAAATTAAATACAAAATTAGATAATAAGTCCTAATTTTATAGAACATAACTACCCATGTTATCTTTTCTTAATTCTTAAAATAAAAGGGTAAATTTGTCTTTAAAATTTACAAGATTAGATGAGTAAGAAAATATGACAGGTGGATGAAATAGCAATACTCATTAAAAAAAACAAAAATAATTGTACCTACCAGGCATGCTACAAACAAACCAACACTTCCGTAAAATAACTACAATAGCTTATGTTTTTTATATTTTATGTTCTCCTTATTTTTGGTCTACTTGTAATTTTTTATACATTATTTATTTCTATATTTGGTCATTATTTATTATTGGTCCAAATATTTTTTATGCGAAATATATTTTTTATACATTTTCTATGTTGCAAACTGTGAACTCCATTGAAAAAAAAAGGTCAATGGTTGGATACCGTGAAAAGATGCGAACTCATAGCAGGGATCACATGGTTGGATACCGTTTGTCGTCTTCAATTTGCCAATCAAATTTTAGATTCCACTGTATATAAACGAAACTGGTTTCTATCATACAGTGTGCGGCGAAAGACAACTTGTAGATAGGTACGTAACAAGCGGAAATTGTACCATGCACCAGGAGCTGGGATGCGCCCAAATTTCAGCCTTTAGATCACTTTGAATCTATGGCTCTTAACAAAAACTGAAATTGAATCCCATCAACTTGCACAACCGGTGAAGGAAGAAAGAGCAAAAAAACAAACCAAAAAAACTGACATCCAACATGGGCTATTTAAAAAAGACAAAAGGCAATGTTTATATATATCTATATATATATTATTTATTTATCTTTTGAGTTGATTTAATGTGTACAAATAGTAGGCTAGTTTATTTATTTATTTATTAATTTCTCTTTTGAGTAAGAATGTAATTAACTGAAAAAACCAATATAAATGAAAAGAAAATTACAATAAACAGAAATTTTAAATATATTCAGATTAAAATAATAATAATAGGGATTAAAAACTTTGTTCCATGTTTTTCTTCCACTAATCTCACTTCTATTATTTCTCTATTATTCCACCAGTAACTAGGATGTAAATGATTTCTATAAATAAAAAACCAAATATTTTAGTAAAATATAAAAATATTAGGTATGAACAAAATTAGGAAAAATAATAGAATGATCTAAAGTTTCAAAAAGTAGTTAGTAAAACATTAAATTTTTACATGTCAAGTATTTATTTATTTGTGGTTATGTTAAGTAACTTTGTAAACATCTTGATTACCATTTATAAAACATATATCTTGTTCACTGACAATTTTATGTGCATAAAATACATTATAAAAATATACAAATGTTATTTCACCAAATATTTTTAAATTTAATAATATAGATTTTTATAAACTTGTTCTTAGTTTAAAGTATAGTTTATATTTGCATATAATATAACATATTATTGCTAATAATTTAATATCTAAGAATATAGATTTTTATAAAATTGATTCTTAATTTAAAGTAGTCTTTGTTTGCATATAATATAACATATTATTGCTAAGCAAAAGAACACTATCATACACAAGCATATGATCATATAAATACCTCTTTGTAAAATCCACCAATTATTAATCGAATTTTTTGATGTTGATGTGTCTGTGCGTTTGTGTATCTGAAAGACACAAACACACACACATCATCAACTTCCAAAAAATTGCCTTTCTATATGCAAATCTGTGGCTACTGTCGTCAAATTTTAGAGGCAAATCTGTGTCTTTCTGTGGTCCGATTATGATGAGGAACATGGTTCCATCTAGTAAGATTTCGTAACTCTTGGGATCTCAAATATGATTTTGTTGGCTGTTTTCTATATAAACCGTCATAGTTATTCTCAATTGTTGACATTCAGTTGATCTACAGACGTAGGATAACAAAATTCAAGAAATAAAATTTTTTATAAAAAATTACAATTAAGACGACAGTTTAGATATAAGGTCAGACGTATAAAGTGAATAAATACGATGGTAATTTTAACTTCACGACGTATATCTTGGATCTCAGAAAAATTTATTCTATCCGCGGTTTCCTATACAAACCGTCGTGGTTATTCTCAATTCTTGTCATTAAGTTGGTCTACCGTCGTAGGATACCAAAATCCAAGAAATAAATAGTAAAAAATAATGTAATTAAGACGACCGTTTAGGTATAAGGGTAGACGTATAAAGTAAATAAATACAACGGTACTTTTAACTTCACGACGTGGTAAATTTTATTAAACGTCGTTAATTGAACAAACCAACGTGGTTAGAGTTAAAAATATCGTCGTAGTATGGAACATGAAATAAGTCAATAAATTTATATTTTACATCGTTGTACATCTATTTAAGATGGCGGTATTTTGATATACCGCCGTGGATTTTTTTGAAATTATGCGACGCCGGATACGAAAACTTGGTCGTGGTTATTACGGAGAAAAAACGGCGGGTGTTTATTTAAACCGTCATCTTTACTTTCTATGCCGGTTGATTCATACCTTCTGCCGTTGTTTGTAGGCTCCGAGTTTACTCTGGGGAAAACATTTTTCAATTAGACGTCGCTTTTTAAAATAGGTGTGTTGTGTTTTAAAAACAATCATTGAATTCCCCATTTTTTAGGTGTTTAATTTATTCTTACACGACGGTTTAAAACCGTCGTCTTTTCAAACACAACGACGGTTTTCCATTTAACCGTCGTTTTTTTTTTGTCATCTTTTTCACTTTTTGTAGTAGTGTGGAAGAAGAGAAATGTGGGCTAGAGAGGATGAGAGGCGGGTCTAACGACGGAGAATGGTTTGGAGCACGAGCAACCTGAGCCTTGTTAAACGAAAAAGAAAATTAATCAAATAACAGATGACGCGATAAGAAACACGATTGGAAACAAGATCGAACCACCGATAACACTGATGGTTCAAAGAAAAACCAAGAAACACACATTTGAAGGACCGAAATTGGAATTTATTATAATTATATGGCCGTCAATAAGGAACACATGTGCACCCAAAAGTTTTTAAAAACTAATAATTAGGTTCTTCCTGAAACAAAATTTCATAGGGTGATTTGTGCTGAAGCAACTTAGAAGGAAAACGATTAATGAAATAAACAGCGATGCGCATTGCCTTGGCCCCATCAAGAGGAGGCATAGAGGCATGGGCTAAAAGAGTGAGCCCGTCGTCAACAATGTGACAATACTTATGTTCGGCTAAGCCATGTTGCTCAGGATGATGTGGACAAGAAGAACGATGATGAATGCCATGATGAGATTGAAAAAAATCCTGAAATTGATGACTAGGGTATTCCCCACTGAAATTGGTACTTAGGTGACAAGGGGTAAATTTAAAAGATATTCAACTAAGAACGCAACAAACTTCACACACTCTAGACCTTGACCAAATACTCTTATGACTAGTCAACTGTCAAATATAAATTATACCAAACAATAACATACACAGAGCATACCAATATGTACCTGTAAGCCTAGGGAATTACTAGGGACAACCTAGGCACTCAGAAGGACCCGTCAATCTAGGCATCCCCTGTACTACCAACAACTATGGTGAAAGGGTTTGAAGACAGCATAATCAAGCAAACACCAAACAGCAAAAAAAAGAAAAAAAGACTAGTCAACTGTAGGAACACAAACCCAGAATCATGTGATGACTAGTCAACTATCAAGAACACAAACCTAGAAAATTTACAGAGATGGAAGCCAGAAATTGTTCACCCAGAAACCCACCATTGGGAAAAACTAGGGGTTATCAACGGACCAGGCAATCCACTAAGTAGAAAAAGATTCTTACAAAGGAACACAAGCAAGCTCAAGACAAACCTAGATCTATTTTGGAAGATGAGCTATACCTCCTTTGTGCAATCTTCTTCTCCAACTTAGCAAAGCTTGAAGCTCAGTTCTTCATGACAATGACAGCTCATTCTCTAGCTCATTCATCCCATGGCACCAACTTGCAAGCTCTAACTCAGACAGAAATCAAAATATGGATTCAAAGGAGAATGACCAATTTCTTCAAGAAACCATACTCTTGAATAAATCAATCTTGAATCTGACCTAGATATATATGAGAGAGTGTTTGATCTAGCAAGATGAGGTTTTCATATTTCAAATGTAGTTTTCAAAAAGAAACATTTTGGAAAACTCAAAGATGAAAAATATGAAGGTTACACTTGAGGAAGAAGAAAAAGCTTACAGAGAAACTTTCCAAAACTTGCCTACAAAAGTGACGGCTCCAAATGAGGAATTCTTTGGCTTTTACCAAAAAATTCATAGGTCAGAATAGACACAAGGCAGCTGAGAAAATCGTAGAAAAGGACCAAAAAAAAGGTTAAGCCCCAGCTGGAAATAGTGAGCTGGAAATCCTAATTGAAACAAAGGTTGACTAGTCATACGAAGGAAAGATGACTAGTCATAATCTTCAGAAATTTAGTGAATGCAATGTAGTGCAATGCAGAATTTACCTTTGTCAAACACATTGTTTTCCATCAGAATATAGCAAGATAAGAACACCTAGAGAAGTAATTTTTAATCTAAACTTGAGCTTGATAAAAAACAATAAAAATCCTATTACAAAGTTGTCAAGGGAAGCCAAAAGAAAAACTCAAAATGCATACATTAACACCCACCCCCATCGGATTGAAAGGCCTTCACCATAGTAGAAAATAGATTTTCAAGTAAAGTTTTAAATTTAACGAAGTGAGAGAAAACCTTTGATTTCAATGTCATTGGAAAAATCAAAGAACAACGAGAAAAATCATCAAAAAAATAAAACATAATAATTAAAACCGGCAATAGATTTAACTCCACACATCAAAGTGAATAAGTTTCATTGGAGAATAAGAGATAGAAAAAAGATGGACTAAAGGGTAGTTTAACACTTTTACCCAACTAACATGATTGATAAAAATAACTAAACCTGTGGCCCGAAGATGGCAGTTTCTTATGTGATAACAAAAATTTCAAAGTAGATGAAGTAGGATGACCAAGGCGAGAGTGCCACATGGAAAGGTCAACGCGGACACCTAGTAAAGCAACACGATCAGGCAAAACTTGAAAAGACTTAATTTGCTATAAAAGAAAATGGATATAGGCCATTAATACTCTTGCCCCAGAAAGACGTCTTCCTCGTCGCCAAATCCTCGATAAAATAACAATCAATAAAAAAAGTGAAGAAACAATGGTTATCAGTAGCAAATTTATGAACAGATAAAAGAGGAAGAAAGAGGACAATGAAGAACATCGTTAAGGTTGAAAGAAGAATTAAGGTGAGAGAAACGAGAGTGACCAATATTTTCAATAGGCAAACCTGTTCCACCAAGCACACCTCTAACATTGTCCGAACCATGATACTCTCTAGCAAGGGATAAGTGTCTCAACTCGTTGGTAATATGAGTGTTAACACCGGTATCAGCAACCCATTGTTGATGGCCATTGTGCGAAGGATGTTGAGTAGTCATGCCTTGAAGACGAGATGGCGGTGAATGCACATAAGAAGCCTTAGAAGGACATACAACAGCGATGTGGCCAAAACCATGACAATTGAAACATTAAATAGGCCCACGGGTAGAAGGAGGCCCAAAAGAGGAAGGAGTAGAGCCAGAAGGCGGTGGGCCAATAACATCAGGACCTGAGCGAGGAGCGTTGTTAGGTGCGCCAGAAAAACGACAACCTATGGAAAAGCCAGAGTGTGAGGGCAAGATAGAACCATGATTGCTAAAACCTTGACCACCAGGACTAGCAAATCCGCTGTGATGGCCATAACCAAGACCACCACGGGAAGCCATAGTGGCTGTCGCACCAGAAGAAGTCGGAAGTCGACGTTCCACAGAGAGAAGGAAAGCTTCAAAAGATGACATATTGATGGGTGTCTCACGAGCTTGAGCAGTGGTAACAATGCTTTCATGAAGGGGACCAACGTTGTTCATTAAAGGTAGTAATTAGTTATGCATCTGTTAGATTAGTTATATTTTTTGTTTACTAATATATTCTCATTTGTCATTAGTCATGACAGCTCAGCATAGCTGTTGTGTATAAAAGCCCTTTATAACAGTTTATTCAATAATAAGAATCACACTTCTTTCATGGTATCATCGCCTTCTATCTCATGATTCCACCCACTCTTGCACTGAGTTTTCTTCCCAATTTTCTCTCTGACCAAACACTTTTTTGTTTCCTCTCTCGGCTTCTTCTGATTCCTCACCGTCTCTTGCTGCTGTTCCATCGCCTCATTCCTCTTCCTCGCCAATTGAATCGCACTTGATTCCGGCTTTTACTACTGTTACCTTCCAGAATATTTCTGGCATGGTGCCGATTAAACTTTAGGCAAACAATTATCTGCTCTGGAAGAACTTTTTTCTTCCAATTCTTCATAAATTCAAGATGCTTGGTCTCATCAATGGTGCTGAGTCACCTCCGTTTCGCACTATTCTTGCTGCTGATGGTTCTACTGTGGATAATCCGGTGTTTGATCTTTGGTATGATAAGGATCAAAGCCTGATGATTTGGATTATCTCCACTCTATCTTCTGATCTTCTCTCTTATATTGTGGGTGTCGAGACCTCCCGTGATCTTTGGACCTCTTTGAGAAACGTTTCGGTGGTCTTTCTAGGGCAACCATTCATCAATTGCGCTCTCATATTCAAATCCTAACTAAAGGTGATTTTTCGATGGTCACTTATTTGTAGCAGATGAAGGAAATTGTTGCTGGTTTAGGAGCGGCTAGCCACCCCCTCACTGATGCTGATCTTATGGCTTACATTCTCGCTGGTCTTCCTGAGGAATATGACTCCTTTATGACTTCGATTGAAACTCGTAGTGATCCGATGTCTTCTGATGAGCTCCATGGATTCTTGCTTGGTCGTGCGGCTGCGATATTGCGGTGCAAGAATCATGCCTCTATGTCGATCACTCCTGAACCGTTCCATGCCTACGCGGCTGTTTCGAACAACCCTCATTCTTCTCAAGCGTTTTCTAACAACCGAGGTCATGGCCGCTTCCAATCTCCTTCTCAATTTTAGCCTCGCCCTTTGAATTCGAACAATCGTGGTTTGCTTCCTGCTCTCCCTATTTCTTGGATGCATGGCTCAAATCTTGGCTCCTCTGCTTCTGGCTCGGGTTCCAGACCTCAATTCTTTCATGGCGGTTCTTCCTCTGGTTTTAATCTTTCCTCTGGAGTTAATTCTTGTTCTCCCCACAATATTGGTGTTATTATCTGTCAATTTTGTGACAAGCATGAAATTGGTACTTAAGTGACGAGGGGTAAATTTAAAAGATATTCAACCAAGAACGCAGAAAACTTCACACTCTAGACCTTGACCAAATACTCTTATGACTAGTCAACTGTCATATATGAATTATACCAAACAATAACATACACAGAGCATACAAAGATGTACCTGCAAGCCTAGAGAATTACTAGTGACAACCTAGTCACTCAGAAGGACTGGTCAATCTAGGCATCCCCCTGTGCTAGCAACAACTATGGTGAAAGTGTGTGAAGACAACATAATCAAGCAAACACCAAACAGTAGAAAAAGATGACTAGTCAACTGCACAAACCCAGATGACTAGTCAACTATCAAGAACACAAACCCAGAAAATTTACAGAGTTGGAAACCAGAAACTGTTCACCCAGAAACCCACCATTGGGAAAAACTGGGGGTCATCAACCGACCAGGCAATCCACTAAGTAGAAAAAGATTCTTACAAAGGAACACAAGCAAGCTCAAGAAAAACCTAGATCTATTTAGGAAGATGAGCTATACCTTCTTTGTGCAATCTTCTTCTCTAACTTAGCAAATCTTGAAGCTCAGTTCTTCATGGCAATGACACCTCCTTCTCCAGCTCGGTCATCCCATGGCACTAGCTTGCAAGCTCCAACACAAATCGAAACCAAAATTTGGATTCAAAGGAGAATGACCAATTTCTTCAAGAAACCATACTCTTGAAGAAATTAGTCTTGAATATGACCTAGATATAAATGAGAGAATGATTTAAGTAGCTAGATGCACATTCGTGTTTCAAATGCAGTTTTTCAAAAAGAAATCAATTGGAAAAACTCATAGATGAAATATTTGGTTCTCTCTTGAGGAAGAAGAAGAGAAAGATAGCAAGCCAATCTTTCCAAAAACTTCCACCCAAAAGAGACAGCCGCCAAATGATCAAAATCGTAGCCTTTGCAGACCAAAAAATTCCTTATGTCAGAAACCCACATGGCAGCAGAGAGAGAGAAAGAAGAATAGGACAAAATGGTTTGTTATCCAGCTGGAAATCCTACAGAGCAAGGATGACTAGTCATCTGAGAAACGGATGACTAGTCATCATTTTATGAAGACTGTTTAATGTCATGATATGCAATGCACAATACCTTTGTCAACTTGCTTGAACCTCCATAGAGCAGAAATTAGAGAAGAACACCAAGAAAGGTTTTCCTTAATTTAAACTTGAGCTTGATAAATAACAATACACATCCTACTACAAAGTTGTCAAGGGAAGCCAAAAGAAAATAATAAAAAACTATACATTAACAATCTCTCCCTTTTGGCTTTCCTTGACAACACACTCTCTAAAAACACTCAACCCAAAACCCAGCTTAAGGAGATGAAGAAGTGAAGGTACCTGCAAGAACAACCAATCTCCCAAGCACAAAAACAAGCATATTATCACAGAGTTTTTAAAACAATATGCAATGTGGGTTTGAGAGTGTTCTCCCCCTTGTTGGTAAGGAAAGTGCAAAAAGGCAGAGAGATAGAGAAAACATACAAGGGGATTAACCAGAAAGAAGATAGGCAGATATGAACAAGGTTAACAGCACATAACATAGATTGATGACTGGTCAAATAACACTTGTTCAAAACAGTACAAAACAACTCCTCCTATCAAATTGCACAAACTACCTAAGCAAAATGATCCTCACAATGTGATTACAAAAATGTACCACCCAAACTGTCCAAAAAATACTCCCCCTATCTAGGACACTTCCTATAATATAAAGGAATTAACTTTTGACGTACTAATCCAACAAACTTTCCATACATAGCCAACAAACACAAAAGTGCATTAGGCTAAATAGAATAAGAAATGGAGCACAAGTTGCAAGGAAT
>NW_007362506.1:427009-473368 GCF_000346735.1 Prunus mume
TATATAATGAACCTTCAAGACAAACTCAAAGCATAGACTCAACCTATTTGAATTTCATCACTCAATCTGGCCATTTATTATGTTTCTTATTTGCACATCCCAGACTTAAGTGCTTGAGTGGCCCAATTTTGCGGCTCTTGCTCTAGATTCTTCAATCATATCACCTTATACATTCCTAGAGTCCTGACTACATTGGTCACACTTCCCTTTTTTTTTCTTTTTTTTTTTTAAAAAAAATTTAAACAAATTGCCTAAGAGAGTGAGATAAGATATTAGATTATAACAATGATTGTCCACAATGTAATATCACAACACTTGTCTCACCAAGAGGACGAAAAAACACCAAAAAAATTTCATCTAATGGCTCCAAACTAGAAGGGGGGAATTATGCACAAATCAGGCAAAACATAAAATGATTCGAACTTCACACCATCAGAGATAAGAAGAAACAGATGTTTTTGACATTTGCACACCAAGTAAATAAAAATTTATATTTGACTAGTCAACTAAAACGAAGATGACTAGTCAACAATTCTGCAACGTGCTGAAGATAAGGAACAGACAAGCTAATCAATCAATTGAGCAAAGGCCAATGGACTGCCTAAGTGTGACATGTTTCTGAAAGTCCAAGGCCTTGGTGAGTATATCTGCTAGCTGTTTCTCAGAGGGAACAAATTCCAAAGATAGAATTTTGTCTTCCACAAGATCTCTAATAAAATGGTGCCTAATGTCTATATGCTTAGTCATAGAGTGTTGAACAGGATTTTTACCACTCATGTTGTCACAATAGATTAGAAAGCATGATAGTCTTCCAACATTTGTCTCATCCAAAGGAGTTGAGTGCATCAACTCCCAGCTACAACATACTCTACTTCAGCAGTGGATAAAGAGATAGATTTCTATTTTTTGCTATGCCAAGCAACTAGGTTGTTGCCTTCATAAAAGACCCCCCCAGAAGTGCTTTTCCTACCATCACTACAACCTGCCCAATTGGCATCACTATACCCAACAAGATTGACACAAGTGTCATAGGTATACCGCAACCCAAACTCAAAAGTTCTACTCACATATTTTATGATTCTTTTGACAGCAAACAAATAAGACTCTTTGGAATCACTTTGGAACCTAGGACAAACTCCTACACTATAAGAAATGACAAGTCTACTTGCAATCAAGTAGAGAAGGCTTCCTATCATGCTTCCATAGAGAGTTTTCAACAGGGACAAATGAGCTAAGATTATGAGGGATTATGACAAGTTGACAGGTCAACTGGAACAGAATTGTCAAAAGTTGACAGGGCAATCGGTTTGCTAAACGTTGACAGGTCAACCACTAGATCCATACTTGGAGATTCTCCCTCAAGCATAGGAGATAAAAGACCACAAAAACACCTGTTTAAGATGTAACAAGCTATATTTACAGCTTCAGCCCACAAATGTTTAGCAAAATTTTTGTTGTAGAGCATCACCCTAGCCATCTCAACAAGAACTCTATTTTTTTTTCTCTCCACAACAACATTTTGCTGAGGTGTAGTAGATGCAGAGAACTCATGCTTAATTCCTATCTCCTCATAGAATTTCAGAAACTGAGAATTATCAAACTCATAACCATGATCTGTTGTAATTCTAACAAGAGGCAGATGACTAGTCATCTTAACTTTTTGTAAAAGGTGGCAGACAGATTTAAATCTTTGAAAGGTTTATGATTTTTCAAGCAAGAATGAGACCCAAATAAACCCAATGAAATCATCTACAATGGCTAGGATGTATTCCTTGCCACCAAGGGAAAATGTTTGGATAATATCAACAAGATAAATGTGAACAAGTTCAAAAGAACATGAAATTTTGTTGATCACCCAAGATTCAAGCACTGTGAGAGAGATGATTGAAAGACATGCATGCAATGACCACATTTAAAAAAAATTAAACAAATGAATTCTAATCAAACAAAAGAACAAGGTGCAAATGCATGACAATGTATCTAGACTCCATGAAACACACACAAACAAGAGAATGGTCTAGATACATAAGATAAAGAAACTAGTCACCAACATGAGAAAGAACATGGTCTTCCTTCTTGATCCAAACTTGCTTCACTTTTGAGACTTCATGAGGCAAAGAGATCACCTTAGGAATTTCGACAACTTTATAAAGAAGATCATTCACTTGAGTTTGAAGTGAGTCATCATTTCTTGAAATGAATAAAAGGCTTTTGCTCAAAATTCATAAGCTCAAAACACTTTGGTCTAATGTGTCCTAATGTGCCACAATGATGGCATATAGGAATGAACCTTTTTGGTCGTTGAAAACCAAATTTTGCAAGTGAAGAATGTTTATCTCTTGTATAAATAACAGATTTTGCAAGCTCACATGTTTTAAGAGATGGAACATGGTTCTTAAAGTCATTTGCATTGGTTGCTCTAGACACATTCCTTAGAGCATTACACCTAGGTCGAATGTGACCTTCCACACCACAATGGTAACAAGTAGGAATGAATCTTTGACTCCTAGTTGGCTCTAAAACATCAAACTTTGTATTTGACTCCTTGACAAATGTGGTCAAAGGAGGAGGAACACATGAACTAGAACAACCATAACCAAAAGCAGTTTTGTCTCCATGAACCTTACCCATATTCAACATTTTATCCACCTTTTTATCCCCTATGGTAAGCTTGATCACCGTGTTATTTGTCTCATTTATCTGAGTCAACAAATTCTTGTTGAAGGCTTGGAAAACCAAGTTGTTTTCCTTGAGCACATTCAATTGGTTTGAAATGTCATTTTTAATGACAATCAATGAATCCCTTTCACTCTCCAAGGTCTCAACATTTTCACTCAATTCATTATTTGCTTCTTTAAAAGTGCAATTGAGAATTTCCAGGTTCTTTACCTTCCTTTCAAGTAAGAAATTTCTTTCCTTAAGCTTGGAAGTTTCAGTAAAAAGAACATCATACTTTTTCACATATACCCAAGTATGACTGGTCATCCTGTTCCCTGTATGACTGGTCATCCTGCCTATTATCTCTAGACACAGATTGATTTCCTGAATCAGTTTTTTCTTCCTTAATTACATGAACTCTAGCAAGGCTAGAGTTATGAATAGAACCAACAAGGGCAAAAAATTTTGCCTCTTCAAAAGATGAAGTAATATAGTTATTGGAATCATCACTATTATTATCACTCCATTGTGCACTAATTGACTCTTCTCTCCCATTAGACTCTATCATGTGGTTATTTGCATATTCCACATCAATGTGACCAGCACCACCACATAGGTAGTACTTTACAAGACCCTTCAAACTTTTGTCCTCCCTAAAGCCATAAGAGTCCAAAAAATATATCTCCTTAAAAACATTGTCTTGAGACACACATGTAGACAAACTAGGAAGATTTTGACAATTCCTAGTGACTTTGGTTTTATCTTTGACAACCCTTCTATATTTCTGAATAAACAAGGCAAGCTCATCATGAATGCAAGAAGCAATTTGATCCATTTTTTATGTTTACACACCTAATACCAATTAGCACCCTAAGGATCTCTCTATTTATGTTAAGAGCTGGTGCTTTGATACCAATTGAAATTGATACTTAAGTGACGAGGGGTAAATTTAAAAGATATTCAACCAAGAACGCAGCAAACTTCACACTCTAGACCTTGACCAAATACTATTATGACAAGTCAACTGTCATA
This sequence comes from Prunus mume, assembly GCF_000346735.1. Next base: position 430,700 of record NW_007362506.1, read on the forward strand.
TATGAATTATACCAAACAATAACATACACAGAGCATACAAAGATATACCTGTAAGCCTAGAGAATTACTAATGACAACCTAGGTACTCAGAAGGACCCGTCAATCTAGGCATCCCCTGTGCTAGCAACAACTATGGTGAAAGTGTGTGAAGACAGCATAATCAAGCAAACACCAAACAGCAGAAAAAGATGACTAGTCAACCGCACAAACCCAGATGACTAGTCAACTATCAAGAACACAAACCCAGAAAATTTACAGAGTTGGAAACCAGAAACTGTTCACCTAGAAACCCACCTTTCGGAAAAACTGGGAGTCATCAACCGACTAGGCAATCCACTAAGTAGAAAAAGATTCTTACAAAGGAACACAAGCAAGCTCAAGAAAAACCTAGATCTATTTAGGAAGATGAGCTATACCTCCTTTGTGAAATCTTCTTCTCCAACTTAGCAAAGCTTAAAGCTTAGTTCTTCATGGCAATGGCAGTTCCTTCTCCAGCTCGTTCATCCCATGGCACTAGCTTGCAAGCTCTAACACAAATTGAAACCAAAATTTGGATTCAAAGGAGAATGACCAATTTCTTGGAGAATGACCAATTTCTTCAAGAAACCATACTCTTGAAGAAATTAGTCTTGAATATGACCTAGATATAAATGAGAGAATGATTTAAGTAGCTAGATGCACATTCGTGTTTCAAATGCAGTTTTTCAAAAAGAAATCAATTGGAAAAACTCATAGATGAAATATTTGGTTCTCTCTTGAGGAAGAAGAAGAGAAAGATAGCAAGTCAATCTTTCCAAAACTTCCACCCAAAAGAGACAGCCGCCAAATGACCAAAATCGTAGCCTTTACATACCAAAAAATTCCTTAGGTCAGAAACCCACATGGCAGCAGAGAGAGAGAAAGAAGAATAGGACAAAACAGTTTGTCATCCAACTGGAAATCCTACAGAGCAAGGATGACTAGTCATTTGAGAAACGGATGACTAGTCATCATTTTATGAAGACTGTTTAATGTCATGATATGCAATGCACAATACCTTTGTCAACTTGCTTGAACCTCCATAGAGCAGAAATTAGAAAAGAACACCAAGAAAGGTTTTCCTTAATCTAAACTTGAGCTTGATAAATAACAATACACATCCTATTACAAAGTTGTCAAGGGAAGCCAAAAGAAAATAACAAAAAACCATACATTAACAAAGTGTAGTCATGGTGCTTCTACCTACCGCAAACTAGGTCATCTTCTCCATCAGACCTCCTCTGCATCCTCTGCTCCGTACTCTGGGTACTATGTCAATCCTTAACCTCAATCTCCTTCGTCTGGTTCTTCTACTTCTTGGATCATGGACACTGGTGCAACTGCTCATGTCACTACTGACAACAGTTATCTTCAAAACTCTGTCCCTTATACTAGTTCTGACTCCCTGCAAGTTGGAGATGGTAACTGTTTACCTATTTCTCACATTGGTTATTCAATCATTGAAACTCCCTCTGCTCAATTTTCTCTTCGAAATATTTTACATGTTCCACATATAACTCAAAATTTGATGTCGGTTCAAAATTTCTTGGAAGATAATCAATGTTCTCTAACTCTCTCTCCTTCTGACTTTGTCATTAAAGACTTGGTTACATAGAAGATGCTTTACCATGGTCCACTTAAGGACGGCATGTACAAGTTGACTGTTGGTGTTGGCTCTTCAGTTGAAGCTGCAAGGACATCTTTATGTGCTTCTTTTGTGGTAAATAATAGTGATTTATTCACTTGGCATCAGAGGTTAGGTCATCCTTACTCTTTTATTTTTCGCCAAGTAGTTGGTAGAAATAAGCTGCCTTTAACTGGCTCTTTTACCTCTCAAGTCCTATGCCCTGCTTGTGTGCTTGGCAAAGCTTCAAAGCTTCCTTTTCATAGTTCAGTATCTAGAACTACTAAGCCTTTGGAATTGTTCCATTGTGATGTATGGGGGCCTAGTCCTGTGGCTTCTGTTTCAGGCAATAAATACTACATTCTTTTTCTTGATGATTTTACCAAGTATGCATGGATTTATCCAATGAAATTCAAATAAGATGTTTTGGTTGTTTTTAAGATCTTTCATGCTAAAATGGCAAACTTGTTTGATTCTAAGATCAAAACACTTAGAAGTGATTCAGGTGGAGAATTTTTAAGTTCTCAATTTCAATAGTTTCTTAATCAAGAAAGTATTGTTCATCAATTAAGTTGTCCACACACACCTGAGCAAAATGGTGCTGCAGAAAGAAAACATAGGCATATTGTCGAGTTAGCCCGTACATTATTGGCTACTTCTAAAGTTCCATTTCAGTTTTGGGTTGATGCCTTCCTTACTGCTGTCTACCTTATCAACAGATTACCTTTTAAGTCTTCCATCATTTCTCCCTTTGAACTTCTCTTGACTCCAACCCAATTATACGTCTCTTAAAATTTTTGGTTGTCAATGTTTTCCTTGGTTAAAGCCTTACAGTCCATCCAAGCTCCACCCCAAGAGTTTGTCCTGTGTTTTTTTGGGTTATAGTCTCAATCATTCTGGCTATAGGTGTCTTGATCCTACCACCAATCGGGTCTATATCTCTAGGCATGTCATTTTTCATGATCTGTTTCTTAACACCTCCTCATCTTCCTCGGCCTCTATTCCTATTTCTTTTCCTATGATTCCTCTTACTTTGCTTTGGTTTCCTTGGGTTTTCTATCTTCTCATTCAGATTCTTCTCTTTTCATTAAATCCGATGGTGGTGCCCTTGTTCTTGTTTTGGTCTATGTTGATGATATCCTAGTTACTGGGAATTGCAACACTGCCTGCAGATCTCTTATTTCTCTTCTTAGTGCCAAGTTTCCTGTTAAGGATCTTGGTCCTTTACATTACTTTCTTGGGTTGGAAGTTCACCGCTCCAGCAAGGGTATTTTCCTTTCTCAAACCAAGTATGCATGTGATCTCCTCGAGAAAACATATTTTATTGGTGCCAGTCTCTGTTCTACTCCTCTTGGCTCTTACAAGTTGGATAACTCTGGTGACATTCTTCCTGATGCTACCTTTTATTGCTCTACTGTTGGAGCCCTTCAGTATCTCACTTGGACAAGGCCAGACCTCTCCTTTGCAGTTAATCTAGTCTGCCAGCATTTACATCAGCCTCGCTCTAATCATTTGGGCGTTGTCAAACAAATTCTTTGTTATCTCAAGGGTACTCTTGATATGGGAGTTTGGTTTACCAAGGGTTCTCTTAGTTTACACGCTTTCACGGATGCTGATTGGGCAGGATTTCCCATTGATCGGAGGTCTACTAGTGGCTGGTGCATCTATCTTGGTCACAATTTAATCTCTTGGTCCGCTAAGAAACAACCAATTGTCTCTCGCAGTTCTACTGAAGCTGAATATCGTGGCATTGCCATGACTGCTGCTGAGCTGATTTATCTTTCCAAATTATTCAACGACATTGGTTTCCAACTGTCCTCTGTTCCTCTTCTTTGGCGCGATAATCAGTCAGCCATTCATCTTGCTTCTAATCCCGTTTTTAGTGCAAGAACCAAACATGTCGAAGTTGATTATCATTTCACTCGAGAGTTAGTTCAACACGGCTTCTTACAAATTCGGTTTGTTTCCTCTGCAAATCAGCTTGCAGACATTTTCACGAAACCTTTATCTACTGCCAGACATGTCTTTCTTCGTGACAAGCTTACAATGTGTTCTCCCCCTTTCAACTTGTGGAAGGCTAAAGGCAGTAATTAGTTATTCATCTGTTAGATTAGTTATATTTTCTGTTTACTAATATATTCTCATCTGTCATTAGTTATGACAGCTCAGCATAGCTATTGTGTATAAAATCCCTTTGTAACAGTTTATTCAATAACAAGAATCACACTTCTTTCATTCATAACCGCAACAAGGAGTTCATAATAAGAAATGGGAGCACCAGCAAAAGCCAAGTTATCGACAATAAAGTTAATGCAATCAAGAAAACCGATGATGAAAGAATCACCACGGGTCGTGCAAAGCAAATCACTGCGTAGTTGAAGAAGACTATTTTGATTCGGAGAAGCGGAAAGAGTCTTAAGCGCCACCCAAGTGTCACGACCGGTGGTTTTGGTAGCAATGGTGGTGAGGACCTTATGGTGAAGAGAACCATTGAGGAGAGTTAGAAAAGCTGATTTTTCTGGACCCAGTCATCATACTTGGGTTTGAGGATGAGAGACAGAGGAGAAGAATCATCATTCTTAGCCTTGGGATCGAGAATGATCAGAGGAGGACACATCCCTAAACCATCAAAAAAGCAGAGCTAGCGATGGCTGCGAAGAACAGGAACAATCTACACTAGCCATTTTGGACTAATCAAACACTTGGCAGAGCCCTTCGAAAATAAAGATTTATATATCCTAGAGATTCCAAGTTATCCTTTGAAAATAAAGAATAGAAAATGTGGAACGATCTCACCTTTGTTAATTGAGGTTGTTAATTTTTAAGTACTGCTGGAAAAGGATACCAATCAGTTTTGTTTTGTTTTTTTTTTTGGGTCAAAACCAATCAGATTTAGAAAGCGTGCAATCTGACCAAAGCATTGACATTTTGTTTTGTATACTATTTATTTCAAGTAAATTGATTGCTCCAAAGCTACCTCTGACAAAATATTTATTTCAAGCAATAATACTAGACCTTTAAGACAACTATCACAGAACAGCCATCCTTAGACAAATAGCTCTTAAATATTATTAATTAAAAGAAAAGGATACTAATCAGTTGAGAGAATCTTTGCATCAGAAAAATAATAATAATAATAATTTAGGAAGAAGGTTGCTACATCATTTCTTATACATAGATGTCAAATGCATGAAGGTTCACCAAAAGCCACTACAATCCAAAGTAACCTTTGTTTTCCACATGGAGATTCAGTGCCCTTCCTTCCAAGTCCTGTTGGCCTTCTTGCTCTTTATGATCGTGGTACTGAAAATAGGGAAGATCAGAGGCAAAACCAAGTGCTCAGCCTCAAATCTACTGCCAGGGCCATGGAAGCTACCCATTATAGGAAACCTGCACCAGCTCGCTGGCTCTCTACCACATCAAAGACTAAGAGACTTGGCCAAGAAATACGGACCGCTTATGCACCTAAAGCTTGGAGAAGTTTCCACCGTAGTAGTTTCATCAGCCGAGTTTGCCAAAGAGGTGATGAAAACCCATGATCTTATCTTTGCATCCAGGCCCCATGTCCTTGCCATAAGGATCTTGTCTTACGATTTTACAGACATTGTCTTTGCACCATATGGTGAATACTGGAGACAATTACGAAAAATTTGCACTCTAGAGCTTTTAAGTGCAAAACGTGTTCGATCTTACCAACCTATTAGGGAAGAAGAGGTACGGAATCTCATTAAATCGATTGCATCCAGAGCAGGATCACCTATCAATCTTACACAGGAAATTTACTCATCGACATATACCATCACTTCGCGAGCAGCCTTTGGTAAAAAGAACAGGGATCAAGAAAAATTCATATACATTGTGAAGGAAGTTGCAAAGGCAGCATCTGGCTTCGCTCTTGTAGATGTTTTTCCTTCTGTCAGTTTGCTTCATCTCTTAAGTGGAATGAGGCCTAAACTTGAGAGGCTGCATAAGGAAGCTGACAGGATAATGGGAAACATCATCAAAGAACATCAAAGGGATATGGTCAATACAAAAAGTGGCGAGGGTGAAGCAGAGGAAGACCTGGTAGATGTTCTCCTTAAATTTCATGATCAAGGAAATGAGCTTGAGTTTTCCCTAACTACTGAGAACATCAAAGCAGTTATCTTTGTAAGTACACACACTTTCCCTTGATATCAAGCTTTAATAAGTCAAATCACATTTTCAAATTTCATTTTTTTTACCCCAAAAACTATATCAATGTTTTTCTTAATCTATGACATCAATCAACTTTTATCTGCTTTGGTATCGAACCCTTTGGAGCCACACACCGTGGGATGGTTTAGTCTCTGGTACACATAGTCAAATATTGTCTGGTTTGGACTTAACCCAACCTCACAAACTTAAATAGGCCTCAAACTTTTGGAAATATAGATATGACAATTCACTTTTAACTTCACCAGGCATTGTGAGACTGAATAGTTGTGTTACCTCACCATATCTTCCAATCATGTCGACCGCGTCAAGTAACCTTGGCTACCATGGTGAAGGGATCTTGGGTCTCTGATGCAGTTCAACTAGAATTTGCAGAGAATTGGGATTGGAATAACAAGATACAAGCTAAAAGAGAAGCTTTGACAGCTAACTCAATGGTTTTTTTATTCAAACTTGGAATACAAGAGTTGTCCATACAACATACTTATAGGAGATAATCTCAAACAGAAGATTAAAACCATATTTAATGACTGACAGCAAGTCCTAGGTCCCAGCCCAACAAACGTAGAGTTCCCAAGTTATTGAATATACTCATCTTGAAACCTGATAGGTTTCCTAGCATCTGTCTTGGGCCTATTCCTGGCTATGCTAGAATCATTAAGTGATTAGGCATTGTAGACACACTACAAGTAGTGTAGTCACAAGGACGAAAGAAAAAATATGGCTGGTCTTTCTCATCGACTTACCTCTACGGACACCAAAAAATTGAGCTATAATCTAGTAAGCAAATTCAGCTAATCCCTTACATCATTCCCCGCAGCCGTCCAAAGCTTCTACAACTAGTTCTTCAAGCACAAGGGGCAACATTGTAATCTTTTATTCGAACCATATAACAACTTATCTACTTGGAAAAGCTGGTTAAAATTCTTCCTGCATTCTAATCATACATTATCTTAAACTGTTGATTGAAACTCCAATGTGCAGCATTTTCATGATGAGTGATTTACTGATGAGAGTGTTTCACATGTGTCTATTGTTCTCCATAATCATTACCTGATATTTAAGACACTCTTATAAGTCAACATTTATAACTTGTGAATGAGCTTGCTTGGGTACATGAATAATGGTTTCTTCTTTTAAGATTATTTATAATATTTTTCTTACTTAGAATTGTTTGCAATTCATAGAGGAAACTAGTTTTTGATCATTTAATAAATTAATTACTTTCAGGATATTTTTGCTGCTGGGAGTGAGACATCATCTACAGCTGTAGATTGGGCAATAGCAGAAATGATAAAAAATCCAAGAGTAATGAACATGGCACAGAATGAGGTGAGGGAAGTGTTTAATAGAAAAGGACAGGTAGATGAAACATGCATTAGAGAGATGAAATATTTAAACTTAGTTATCAAGGAGACACTGAGGTTACACCCCCCGGCTCCCCTGTTACTTCCAAGAGAATGCAGAGAGAAATGTGAGATTGATGGATATGAAATACCTGTGAAATCCAAGGTAATTGTGAATGCATGGGCAATTGGTAGAGATCCCAATTACTGGAATGAGCCTGAAAGCTTTAATCCCAATAGGTTCCTCGATAGCTCGATTGGCTACAAGGGAACAGACTTTGAATATATCCCATTTGGTGCTGGAAGGAGAATGTGCCCTGGCGTGTCATTTGGACTGGCCAACGTTGAGCTCCCACTTGCATTGTTGCTATACCATTTTGATTGGAAACTCCCCAGTGGGATGAAGCATGAGGACCTGGACATGACTGAGGCCTTTGGCGCTACAGTCATAAGAAAAGACGATCTGCACTTGATTCCCATTCCTTATCATGCTCCGTCTTCTAAAAAATCCCAAGTATAAGATGCTTAACTGTTTGTATTTATCTCAGAGTAATCGTCGTTGTTTGTTTATCTCATGTTGTAAGAACTAATGTCAGTATTTAATTAAGAACCATGCATATTAATGCATTTTCTGTCATCATGAGTAAATTAGCAGAAACACCCCAAAATTCCATTTCGTAAATTTGCATGCCTAATCAGTGCCGGGTTTGGATAATTTACTGTTCGTTTTGTTCTACTTTTCTGCTATTTTTGGTATATTAGGACTTCTCTTTTTGTTTTTTTGTTTTTGTTTTTTTTGTTTTTTGTTTTGTTTGGTTGATATCCTGATCTTAACACGAAGTTGGTTCACCTCTCTAAGGTTTATTTGTCAGTACTATCAATTACTATTTAAACTTTGATGCTACTGTGTATTTTGAATTATTTTCCATCCCAATAGCTTCTTGTGTATTTTAAATTATAGCATGAGGACATCTCATGCTATGCAAATGCATGATAAATACATGACAACTGAAGGTTGATAATCCATGCAATGAATGTAGGGCTGCCAGGTGGAAAATCTAATAGCCGCAGGTATATGACAACTTACGTCACTTTTGAACTTAGAGATTTAACTTGCATGAAGTGGGGCCCTAGCCAACAAAAACCAACCATTTTCAGATAAGCTCTTAAACATTCTTAATTACAGGAAAGAGACATCAACCACTTGGAAAAATCTTTGCATCATAGAAAGAAAAAGAACGAAGATTGCTACATCATTTATGTGGGAGTGATTTTTGTCCCACAAGAATATTCGCCTAAAATTCTTTTATCTTTTTTGCTTCTCTCTCCCTGCAAAACAAATCGGAGTAAAAGGACCACACCTGGGGGGTGTTGGCCAAAGGCCCTCCGATGCCTAAGTTAGGTTAGATGTTTGTAGAAAAACCGGGTGGCCGGAGCAGTGTGTGGTGGCCGAAGCTTTGTGTGAGAGAGAGAAAGAGTATGGCGGCTAGGGTTTGTGAGGGATAATTTCTGCAAAATTTTAGTAGGAATTTAGACGTACCTCAACTTTGTGCGTAGCCAAGTATTTATAAGTGGCTCGGAGGCTAGGGTTTCAGAAAAATAATTCTGTAGATGGAAAGGAATTATTCTTCCTGATTTGGTGAGGTTGGTGTAATTAGGGATTTGATTTAAATCAAATCCCTAATTAAGGCAGGAATCAGATACATCCCATTTAAATCAAATAACCTCCCAATTAATTTAGGTAACTCCCAATTAGTTTAGGTAACTCCCAATTAGGTCAAATAATCCCCAATTTGATTGGCCTAATTATTTGACCTAGGGTGAGATATTTTGCTTTCACAAATGCCTCCCAACTTCTGCATGACACGTGATGGCATGGAGGAGGTGTGGATTAATTGTTGGGCTCTCCAGCTGCAATTGGGCTTCTTTCTGTGACTTGGGCTCCTGAATGGAGGAGGCTTTTGGCTTGCCAATTGGTCTTTGACTTGGGCAATCCAGCTGTAATTGGGCTAGAGACGAGCAGGCATGCTGCTGGAGCTGGTGGCAGTTCGAGCCGGCTTAATAGCAATTGGTCCAAACTGCTTCAATTCCTTCTTCTTTTTGGTGCCATGAACTAGGAGCAGTCTGAGCCAAGGCAATCATGTGTGGCCTACAGATGTGCTGGAAGTCAGCAGCATATGGAAGAGGAGTTTGGCGACGGTCCGCTATTCCTCTCACCCACTGTGATGGTAAGTCGCATCCCTTTGATCTGCTACAGTTACCATGGAATTCTTTACTGTGTGTCTGACTGATTTCTGTCTCCTGCTTGTAGAAAATGACATTCATAAGAAGCTCGATCTCGGCCCAGACATGACCAATGTTCATCAAGCTTTGAACATCCTTGCCAGGTTATGTGGATTGCGCTGGTGGCTGAGAGAACATCGGAAGGAGGCTGGTGGTTTGTCCCCAGCTAAAGATGTTGAAAGATGGGAGCTGCGTGTTTCAGACCTAAATGATCTGCCAGCTGAGCGGGAGAAGTCCTTGATCAAGCTTCCTCATTCTGCCACGAGCAAGTCTTCCTCAAGGAGGTCGCATTTGCTAAGAATGTCCCTATAAGAGTTGCTTTTTCTTCATATGTTAGGATCAAGCGCCTCGTCAATGTGAACAACAAGAAGGTTAATGGCATGTAGGAGGTTCGGGATATTCTGCTCAAGTCTGTATTCGAACTGCCCAAAACCATGATCTACCTTGTAAGGAGACTGTTGAGAAGCAAGGTTTGGGTCGTCTGTGCCGATCCTGGGATCAAACTGAGAGGACTGTTCATTTGTCCAGCAATCACAACTCGCCTGCAAAGCCAAGAACAATCAAGCGCGGAGCTGACTCAATGTTGCAAGTTACAGCTAAAAGAGCTAAATAGTCATCTGCTCGAGCAAAGCGTCCTCGAGTTGTGAGAACTGCCGATTTGGGAGTCGGTGATAGCTCTGTTGGTCAAGTTCGACGCTTATGTTGAAGTCACGGAGGCATCCAAGCATGAAATTGCTGCTAATGCTTACAAGCTAGGATACTTGGACTAGGAACAGTGCTTCTCCTTGTTGCCCTCTCGAACATGAAGATGGTGAGCAGCTTTATCTTGGCATGCCCTCTACTCAAAGTGAACAAATCAATGCTGTGGATGTAGAAGCAGTTGAAGAGCAGGTAGCAGATGAAATTATAATGGAGAAAGACAACGCCCGAGGTAGGTCAACTGATGAGGCTAAGGCAGATGTGAAGGAGCAGACAACTGAGGCCATTGAGCAGATGGTGCTGGTTGAGCAGAGTGAGGCTGTTGCCAGCGTAGTTGAGGATGTGATCGGCTAAGGGTCATTTGCTGAAGTCCCCTAGTAGATGTAGTTCATTTTTGCTATTTTTGAACTTTGTAATTTTCTTTCAATAAGTGGTCTTTGGTTAACCACCTTATTTCTTGTTGAACTTGGCTGGTTGACCGCTTTGTTATGAAATTTTCAGTTGTCTTTCAAACTTCAATTCTCACCATATCTTGTAAGTTTATGTCCGGTGACATAGCATTGAAAGAGACTCCACTGAGTTTGTACTCGTGAAGTAGCTTGCCTACAATGGAGGTAAGGCTTGTCACCTGTGTGCGTATGTCGAGGACATAACGCTCGAAAAGACTCCATGAAGTTTGTACTTGGGAAGTAGCATGCCTGCAATAGAGGTAAGGCTTGTCGCCTATGTGTGTATGTCGAGGACATAACGCTTGAAAAGACTTCATGAAGTTTGTACTCGAGAAGTAGCTTGCCTTCATTGAAGGTGAGGCTTGTCGCCTACGGGCATATGTCGGGGACATAATGCTCGAAAAAGGCTCCATTGAGTTTGTACTCGAGAAGTAGCTTACCTACAATTGAGGTAAGGCTCGTCTCTTGCATGTATATGTTTGTGGGACATAAGAAAAATACTTCATTGAAAAGCTTGCTTTTTTATTGATGTTCTTGTGACTACATCGCTCTATTAAACAAAAGAAATTAACAACATAAGTAACATCAAAAGCAGCTTGTCTTCAATGGAAGTATGGGAGGCTCGTCGCCTGCTAGGAGCCGAGCTGGTAAGCAAAGAGTTTCATGGATAGTATCTCCGAAGATGGTGGGCATTCCATTGTCTTGGAATTTCTTTCCCTTCTAGAGTGTTGAGGGTGTAGCTTCCTCTGCCCCCAGATCGGCTAATCACATAGAGGCCTTCCCAGTTTGGCTTTATCTTATTTGACCCCTACCTTGGTACTGTGATGAAAGTTTTTCTAAGCACAAGGTCCTTAAGTCAAAACTGTCTGATCTTGGCCTTATTATTGTAGTAAGACGTCAACTGCTGCTCGTAGGCTGCAACTCAAACAATGACATTTTCTCATTCTTCTTTAAGCAGATCAAGGTAGACTTTCATCTGCTTGAAGTTTTGGTCAAGACTGCCCACCTCAATGCTCATGGAAGGGACTATGATGTGCGAGGGAATGATCGCTTATGTCCCATAGGCCAAAGAAAATGGTGTCTCTCCGGTCGATCCCCTTTTGGTTATGCGAAAAGCCCATAGGACTCTTGACAGCTCATCCACCCATTTTCCTTCTGCTCCTTCCAGTCTTTCCTTTAGGCAATCCAGCATGATCTTATTGGACGCCTCTGCTTCTCTATTGCCTTCTGGGTATCTGGGAGTTGACATGTGCTATTTGATGCCATACTTTGCTAAGAATGCGGTGATCTGCCTGCCCACGAACTGTGTACCTAGTTTTGGTCAAGATTGCCCACCTCAATGCTCATGGAAGGGACTATGATGTCCGGGGGAATGATCGCTTCTGTCCCATAGGCCAAAGAAAATGGTGTCTCTCCAGTCGATCTCCTTTTGGTTGTGCGATAAGCTCATAGGACTCCTGGCAGCTCATTCACCCATTTTCCTTCTGCTCCTTCCAGTCTTTTCTTCGGGTAGTCCAGCATGATCATGTTGGATGCCTCTACTTGTCCATTGCCTTCTGGGTATCTGGGAGTTGACATGTGCTGTTTGATGCCATACTTCGTGAAGAATGCGGTGATCTGCCTGCCCACGAACTGTGTACCATTGTTGGTGACTATCGACTGCGGGCAACTGAATCTGCAAATGATGTTCTTCCTGATGAACCGTTCAACATCAGCTTCTTTGGTAGAGGATAAAGCCTCGGCCTCGATCCATGTGGTGAAGTAATCAATAGCGACGATCATCATTTCCTTCTTGGCAGGTGCCGTCGGCATAGGTCCCACCATGTCAATGGCCCACTGCACGAATGGCCATGGACTGTTCTGCATATGGTATTCCTCAGCTGGCAAGTCAGGGATCGGCTTATAGCGTTGGCATCGATCACATCTTCGGGCATACTCCGTGGAATCTTGTCTCACAGTAGGCCAGAAATAGCCTATGCTGAGAGCCTACTGGGCAAGCAATTTTCCCCCAGCATGATTTCCACATTTGCCCTCATGTATTTTGCTGAGAACCTCGAGCGTTTGTGGGTACTTGATGCAAGTGAGATGAGGCCCGGAGTATGATCTGCGGATAAGTGCGTCACCCTTCAAGTAGTATCTTGCAGCCTTCTGCTTGATTTTCCTAGCCTCGGACTTGTCCTTGGGCAAGTTTTCGTTCACTAGGTAGTCAATGATGGGGTCTTGCTAGCTAGGATCCTCGTTGATCTGCATCAAGTCCGGCTGCTCTGCCTCTTCTATGCTAGGCTGGTGAAGGTGCTCGACCGGGATGGAGCGTTTGAACTGGGCATCCAGCGTTCTCTACTCGGGGTATCTGCTGGATGATGAAGGTGGGAAATGCCTTCAACAACTCTTGAACTTTGTCAAGGTACAAGCAAGGATTAAAATGTCGGTCGTGCAGATAATATCGGGCCTCTAATTTACGGATATTTTTGGGGATATATCGTTATCGTTTTATGTATCGTGAAAAAATCAACAAAAATGACAAATATAGGCATTGAAACACATAATTTTGGTATAAAACTTTCATAAATGTTATGCACATTATCAATGAATGTATTGAACAAATAAAACTCAAAATTTACTAATAATAAGATATACATATGATGAAATATAAGTTGTGTGTAATGCGCGTAAATGAAAAGTTTGAAAATAAAATGTTAATTAGAATGAATAAACCATACATAAATCATAGTTTGTTTATAACATTGGATTACAATTTAGATAAGTGTCCATCTACAAAAATGAAAAGCTCCTATGAGGTTCAAACAATGAGGAACGACCATCTAGATTCATACAATAGTCATACCAAATCATGTAACCCGAATAGTTTGTAAGCCATGTTTGAGCATGGTGCACATGGGTCTCTCTTGAGCTCTTTATTGTCTTCCCATATATGGGATAGTTAGGATTAACCAACTAGTATGTCCATATCTTTTTTATCATCTTGAGCTCCATAACTAGTTCCACTATAATCATATATGACATAACCATAGCTATTATAAGATTCATTTGAGTTAGTACTATGTCTAGTTCATATGCTCATAGATCCAAAACTTATCGCCATGTCCTCTTCAGATGGATTAGAGGTATGTGGGCAGTGGACTGTGCATAGATTCTTCATATTGATAAATTATAGGGTTCTGAGCAAGGATTAGTTATTTTTGGGTTTCAATTTGCTTCAATTGCCTTCAAAACTTCTGAATTTTTTTTGGGTTCTATGGGTATCGAGAAATATCAAGGATATCGGCAAAATATCGGGCATATCGCACTTATTGGGGATATATCGTTGATATAAGGGAAGATATGGCCTTACCCCCCAATATCGATGTCGATAGTTGAAAATACAGATATATCAGCAGATATTTCAGTGTATCGGCCAATATTTCAATCCTTGGGTACAAGATCACCCTTAGGTGCTTCGCCATGTATTCTCATGAGGCTTGATTTGTGATCGGTTAGGAATCTGAGTAGATGGCTAGCTTCTTGATTGATAGGTCCTTTGCTAAGCGCAAGCTAGCAAGCAATACCTTTTACTCTGCTTCGTTGTTTGAAGCTAGGAAGCCAAGCGTGATAGCTTGCCTTAACAGGGTTCCATATGGGGTAATGATGATGACGTCTGCTCCAGCTCCTTTTTGGTTCGACCCTTTGTGTGAGTTGATCAACCCATGAGTTAAGGTCCACCTGATTGCGCGGGTCAAGTAGAGTGGTGTGCATCGGGCCCAACGGCATATGGGCTAAGGCTCCATTAGACACGTGCACAGGTGCATACGTCAAGGGTGGTTGCAGATGAGGGAGAGAATGGATTTACTCCAAAACTGGGATGGCGTCGAAGTAGCCGTGGGGCTGTGCAGCAGTTCCAGCAGCTGAGTAGTGTGGCTGTTGCTATGCTCCGACCGCAGGATAGTGAGGTAGAGCAGCTCCGGCAGGATGGCGTGGCAGAGTAACTCCGGCAATCGGCGCTTGCGGCTGCAAGGCTATGGAGATCACAAGGTCATGTAACGGCTATTTTGCAATTCTAGCTGCTGTCTGCGTGGCTAATATGCAATTCCAGCAGTCGAAGGTGGTTGCAAAGCACTAGGAGATGGCTGCAAGGTGTTGGTAGTTACAATTACGTGCAGTTGCATTGAGGTTTCCACCACGAAACCATGAGACGGGCTCGCCTTGGTGGTGTTACTCTTCGTATGTCTCGTATCAACCATGGTTGTTTGAAACAAAGTGTGGAAAATAGATTTGGAGCACGCTTTGAGTATTATTTCACGCTCTCAATGAAAACACAAATATGTGGGAGTGATTTTCATCCCACAAGAATATTCGCCTAAGATTCCTTCATATTTTTCACTTCTCTTTCTTCCTGCAAAACAAATCAGAGTAAAAGGACCACACTTGGGGGGTGTTGGCCAAAGGCCCTCCGATGCCTAAGTTAGGTTGGATGTTTCTAGGAAAACCGGGTGGCACGAGTTGTGTGTGGTGGCCGGAGCCTTGTGTGTGTGAGAGAGAGAAAGAGTATGGCTGCTAGGGTTTGTGGGGGATAATTTATGCAGAGTTTTAGTAAGAATTTAGACATACGTCAACCTTGTGCGTAGCCAAGTATTTATAGGTTGCTCGGAGGCTAGGGTTTTAGAAGAATAATTCAGTAATGGAAAGAAATTATTCTTCCTGATTTGGTGAGGTTCGTGTAATTAGGGATTTGATTTAAATCAAATCCCTAATTAAGGCAGGAATCAAATACATCCCATTTAAATCAAATAACCTCCCAATTAATTTAGGTAACTCCCAATTAGGTCAAATAATCCCCAAATTGATTGGCCTAATTATTTGACCTAGGGTGAGATATTTTGCTTCCACAATTTCTTATACAGAGATGTAAAACGCATGCAGTTTCACCAAAAGGCACTATAAACCAAAGTAACCTTCATTTTGCTCATGGAGATTCAATGCCCTTCCTTCCGAGCCTTGTTTTCCTTCGCTTTCTTTGTGATCATGGTACTAAAAATAAGGAGGATCAGAGGCAAAACCAATTACTCTGATTCAAATCTACCCCCAGGGCCATGGAAGCTACCCTTTATTGGAAACCTACACCAGCTAATCGGCTCTTTACGACATCATGGACTAAGAGACTTGGCCAAGAAATATGGACCCCTTATGCACCTCAAGCTTGGAGAAGTTTCCACTGTAGTAGTTTCATCAGCAGAGTTTGCCGAAGAGGTGATGAAAACCCATGATCTTATCTTTGCATCAAGGCCCCCTATTCTTGCTGCAAAGATCTTGTCTTACGGCTCTACAAACATTGGCTTTGCACCATATGGTGAATACTGGAGATAACTACGAAAAATTTGCACGCTAGAGCTTTTAAGCACAAAACGTGTTCAATCTTTCCGACCTATTAGAGAATAAGAGGTAGTGAATCTCATTCAATGGACTGCCTCAAGAGCAGGATCACCTATCAATCTTACTCAGGAAATTTACTCATCGACATATAGCGTCACTTCGCGAGCAGCCTTTGGTAAAAAAACCAGGGATCAAGAAAAGTTCATATACGTTGTGAAGGAAGCTGTAAAGACATCGTCTGGCTTCACTCTTGCAGATGTTTTTCCTTCTGTCAGTTTGCTTCAGCTCTTAAGTGGAATGAGGCCTAAACTTGAAAAGCTGCATAAAGAATCTGACAGGATAATGGAAAACATCATCAATGAACATCAAAGGGATATGGTAACTTCAAAAAGTGTCGAGGGTGAAGCAGAGGAAGACCTGGTAGATGCTCTCCTTAAATTTCACAAGCATGGCAGTGGGCTTGATTTTTCCCTAACTACTGACAACATCAAAGATGTTATCTTTGTAAGTACACACACTTTCTCTTGATATCATGTTTTAATAACACTTGGTAAACCTGCATTTAACCTCACAATCTGGAGCCTGGCCCTTTCGAAAAAGGCTCTACTCATTTTCTATCATTTGATTTTCTAGCTTAGCTTTACACACATACACCACTATTTATAATTTGTAAAATAAACTTAAATATAATCATCAACAAGAGACGGCTAGAGAAGGCCTTTCCTGCGATGAGATTCCGTTAGCACGTTTTATATACATAATCTTTGTGGCAGTCTAACCTGAAATATTTAAGTCCCTGTAACAAATTCTCTTGTCCAACTCCATGAAACAACACTCACTTTGATCACCCAAAACTTATATGCTAGAATGCTGCGCACCGTGCATCCACAATCTACAATCAGATGTTTTCTGCTGTTGACTTAACCCAGCCCTTAATTGTTTAAAATAGTTCTAACTATTAAAGATACTAAGTCCACATGTATTCCACCAAACAACGTGGGCGTACTCAACGCATAGATGTTTGTGCTCACCTCAGCCTATCTAACAATCATCTCAACCATCTTGGCTATCCATCTTCGAAGGATCTTGTGTCTCATTATCCACTCCCTTTAGAGCCACATACCTTCGGCTGGTTTAGACTCTGGTACAACCTGTAATGTCCCCACATAATTGAGTATCGTTTGGTTTGGACTTAACTGAACCTCAGAAACTTAAAAGGCCTCAGACTATGGAAATACATATACCTCACCATGACACCATATCTTCGAATCACCTCAACCACCTCAAGTAATCTTGGCTACCATGGTGAATGGATCTCGGGTCTCAGCATATTGGTAATTATGCCCCCAATCAATTTATGCATTTTCTCAATAAGCACCTTTTATTGCCTTCAACATTCATCCTTAGAAGAGTAACCATAGCAAAAACAGGATAGCAGACACACCACAACTGGTGTAGTCTTTAATGATTCAAACAATGTTGGCAAGGACACCATCAAAATTATGGCTGGTCTTTTTCATCGATTTACCTCTACAAACACCGTAAAATTGGGTTATGACCTAGTTAAGCAAGTTCAGCTGATCCCTTACATAAGTCCCTTCAGTCATTCAACACTTCTACAACTAGTTCTTTTAGTCGAAACCATATGACACACTATAGAGTTGAAAAAGCTGGTTAAAAGTATTCCTGCAGGCTAATTGTATATTAAAACTCCAATGTACAGCATTTGCATGATGTGTGATTTACTGATGAGAGTATTTCACGTGTTTGTTATTCTCCAGAATCTGTCCCTGATATTTAAGGTACTCTTAACAGTCAACATTTATAACTTGTTTTTTGTCATTTGAGATTATTTATGTTGGGTTTAGGAATATGGTTCTTTTTCTCTTTACTTAGAATTCTTTGACAATTCATAGAGAAAAACTAGTTTTTGATCATTTAATAAATTAATCACTTTCAGGATATGCTTTCTGCTGGGAGTGAGACATCAGCTACAGCTGTAGATTGGGCAATAACAGAAATGATAAAAACTCCTAGAGTAATGAAAGCGGCACAGAATGAAGTGAGAGAAGTGTTTAATAGAAAAGGACAGATAGATGAAACATGCATTGGATAGATGAAATATTCGAACTTGGTTATCAAGGAGGAGACACTGAGGTTACACCCCCCGGCTCCCTTGTCACTTCCAAGAGAAAGCGGAGAGAAATGCGAGATTGATGGATACAAAATACCTGTGAAATCCAAGGTAATTGTGAACGCATGGGCAATTGGTAGAGATCCCAATTACTGGAATGAGCCTGAAAGCTTTAATCCCAATAGGTTCCTCGATAGCTTGATTGACTACAAGGGAACAAACTTTGAATATATCCCATTTGGTGCTGGAAGGAGAATGTGCCCTGGCGTGTCATTTGGTCTGGCCAACGTTGAGCTCCCACTTGCATTGTTGTTATACCATTTTGATTGGAAACTCCCCAATGGGACATGACTGAGGCCTTTAGCGCTGCAGTCAAAAGAAAAGACAATCCGCATTTGATTCCCATTCCTTATCATCCTTCGCCTATTGAAAAATCCCTATAAGATGCTTAACTGTTTGTATTTATCTGAGGGTAATCGTCGTCGTTTGTTTATGTTATCCCATGTTGTAAGAACTACAAGGCCTAATGTCTGTATTTAATTAAGAACCATGCATATTAACGCATTTTCTATCATCAAGAGCAAATTAGCAGAAACACAAATACCAAAACTGCATAATGAGATGAGAGGTTTCCCAAATCTCCATTTCGTAAATTTGCATGCCTAATCAGTGCTGGGTTTGGATAATTTAGGGTTCGTCTTGTTCTACTTTTCTGCTATTTTTGGTATATTAGGACTTCTCTCTCTTTTTTTTTTTTTTCTTTTTGGTCTGGTTGATATCCTGATCTTAACCAAGAAAAAAAAAACACAAAGAACAATATTATAGTCAATTACCAGAACAGAGGGCAAGCGGTATAGGACTTCTGAACCAGAATAATCACTCTGCAGCTTCACTCTAACCAAGGTCTAAAATATTGATGGTTTCGGAAATACTGGTAGTCCAAAAACATGGAAATTTCTATGGAAATATCAGGATATTATCTATATTGATAAAAATTGAATAAAAACCACAGAAGTTGTAAGAAAAACTTGGAAAATTTTCTTTAAACTTAGAAGGATGTTTAATTAGTCAATTATCTATTACTTTATGACAAAAAATTGGAAGAAAATGCATTGTATGATGGGTTCAACTAATTTAAGTTGATTATATAGTGAGTTGACAAACACTGCGAGTGTAGAAAATATGTAGTAATTAATGAAAGAATATTCAACACACTTTATAATAATCTTTATACATTGCATAGTAAGATACATAAGTAACTTATTACCACATAGAGTATCTTACTATTTCAATGAATCAGAACCCTTTCACCCCTCAATAATAATCTTTTTATGTATCGTATTTAGTGCCAGTTTGTGGCAAGAATGGAGAACTAACTAGTATGACTACTTATGCTTCCTGTGCGATTCTGTCATGCATGTTTCAATATCAACACATAAATTATGTCAAAACATTCAAAGTTATCTAGACATGAAAGTCAGTGAAAATGTGATTTTTATGTACTCAGTATTCAAGAACTCTCTTTTGCACTTGTTCAAGTTGGAAATGAATACTAGGTTTAAAATTTCCCATAAAAACTACTTCAGACACTAACAACTCAAGATTCAAATTTACAAGTTTACACTGAAATACAAAACTACTTCAGAATCATCAATGACCAAAACTTATCAATAATATATATAATAATCGTTAAAAATACTTAAAGATAATCAAAACCTTGCATGCATTTAAAGGAAACGAAATTTTTCAGAGAGGTGGGGAAAAAACCGGATGAGGAAAACACAAAACAGGTAAGATTGTTCAGGTGGGAGAAAGACATGGCTGTATGATCAGAAGAATGCACAATGTTACAGCTTTGCAACTCCAGAAAGGAGAAAGAGAGAGAGAGAGAGAGAGAGAGAGAGAGAGAGAGAGA
The DNA here is from genome assembly GCF_000346735.1 of Prunus mume. Next base: position 450,729 of record NW_007362506.1, read on the forward strand.
GAGAGAGAGAGTGGGATAAATTAATTAATCAATACATGTACAACTGGGGAATTGGAGCCATGGGGAATTGGTTGACATGGGTATATAAGTCATGTTATACTGTTGAATAACAAGCCCTCAATTATCTATTATTTCTATTTATAGAGAATTCGTGTGCTTGGGAGTCCCTGATGATTAATGATTAAATAAACCAAGATTTTACCATGACTGCAATTTTAGAGACACGCCTTGAGAAAGGGCAGATGTATAGAACCTTTCAACGAGATAGTGCTTTTTCAACTCTCTCAAAATGGAATATATTCCAAACATATATGCCATGGTTCTTTACTTCGACAAGATACAAATATCTAAATTTTATATTTTTAGATACTTTTTCAGACCTATTGCTGATACTAAGTAGTAGCCAAAAATTTGTATCCATTTTTCATGATATTATGCATGGATCAGATATATCATGGCGAATTCTTCAGAAAAAATTGTGTCTTCCACAATGGAATCTGATAAGTGATATTTCGAGTAAGTGTTTACATAATCTTCTTCCGTCCGAAGAAATGATTCATCGAAAAGATCTTACCATTTCCGAAGAAACTGGAGTTACATCTCTTTTCCATTTCCATACAATATACTTTGATATTATTGCTTATTTTTTTATTTAAAGAATCATCCCATCTCAATTGAACCAGCCAGTTAACAGCCGACCGCTCTACTTCTTCGTAGCGGCTCCGCTCCATGCCTCATTTCATAGGGAACCTCAAAATAATTACATGTTAGTATCTGATCCCTTATAACCCCTTGCAAGGTTTTTTAACTTTCCAATGTGGAACATTTTTCACTTCACATTCTCACAATTATTTGCTAGGATCTTCCAAAGGTTAAAGTAAGTCATTCAACATCCACTATATTAATAGGGAGAAAATAAAAGAAAAACTTTTTGCTAATACCATGAAGGAAGTTGAGGTTCTACTCCAAAGCCAATTGACAATGGGAGAGTAGCCTAAAACCTTATAAGCCCTTGCAAGTTTTTCTAACTTTCCAATGTGGGACATTTTTCACTTCACATTCTCACAATTATATGCTAGGATCTTCCAAAGGTTAAAGCAAGTCATTCAACATCCACTATATTAATAGGGAGAAAATAAAAGAAAAACTTTTTGCCGTAGACAAACGGATGCAAAGCGTCTAACTCCTTCATCAATCAAAACCCACCAACTGCCCATTATTTGTTATTTGATCGTTTTTGTTTCTCCTCTCACACACAAGCTTTTTTTTTTTTTCTTTTTTTTCAGATTGATTAGTTGGTTAGTATTGTTGTTGAAAGGTTTTGAATATTCTCGATGCTTTTTATTGAACAATCGTATGATAATTATATACAAAGCAATCTCTTCACAATCTCCTCCGAGTAATTAGCTTTCTTGCTGTAAATCGAATTGTATTTATGTCTATATTATTTTCTATCTTAAGCAAACTTCCTATATTTGTATAAATAGGGACCTTGTGTAATTTGTTTAATACAAGGAAATATATTCTCTACAAGAATCATTGTTTACACAAGGTTATAGGGGGCCTCGATGCAAAGGTAACATCATGAGTTTTCATCATCCCTTTGTCATACTCAGCCGATGAGATCAAATAACTATGGTTGAAACTTCTCCAAGCCTCAGGTGCATAAGGGGTCCATATGTCTTGGTCAAGTCTCTTAGTTTATGATGGGGTAGAGAGCAAATGAGCTTATGTATGTTTCCTGGAAAGGGTAGCATACGCATGGGTGGTAGAATTGAAAGGAAGTCTTTGCTTTTGCCTCTGTTCCCTATTTTCAGTACCAAAAAGATAAAGAGTATTTACATCTATGCATATATAACATAGGATGTAGCTATGTCTTTTTCTGATGCAAAGATTCTGCAAACTTGGTTGGTATCTATTTCCTTTTATAATAATTATTATTGTTATTCTTCACGTGCATCGTTTCAGTTCTGTTTTTTACTAATAAGTCCAAGCCCACTAGAAATGAAGGGCTCTGGCAAGTGTGTTATTAGTCCAACAGATAATACACAAAGAAAGAATATAATTCAACAATTGGCCAATCCGACGTATTATTTAATCGAGGATGTGTTGCCATGTGTTTCTCCTTGTGCTAAGATTCTCTCAACTCTCTATATACAGCAAATCTAGGAAATAAATACAAATAAACAGGAAAATAAAGCCTTTAGGGATTACATCTCATTACACCCCCGTAAGTTGACGGGGCGGGGGAGCACAGGCCGCTTGGACTGAAGTAAAGAAAACCGAGTAGGAGATAGACCCTTAGTGAAGATATCAGCAATCTGATCAGCGGTAAAACAATAAGCAACAAGCAACTCATTGCCCGCCACCTTTTCACGAACAAAATGATAATCAACCTTGACATGGCAAGTGCGAGTGTGAAATACAGAATTAGATGAGAGAGAGAGAGAGAGAGAGAGAGAGAGAGAGAGCACTAATATTATCACACCAAAGCTTAGGACAAGGAACTGGAAGATCAAGATCAAGAAACAAAGAATGTAACCAAGACAGAGTGGCGGCAGTGTAGGCAAGTTGGCATTACTCGGACACCGCGTTGCTTCTTTGAGCTCCAAGAAATTAAATTAGTATCGAAATAAATGCAATAGCCATTAGTGGAATGACGATCATCGAGATCCCCCACATAATCGGCATTAGAATCGGCATTGAGATAAAGAGTGCTTGGCGAATAGAGTAACCCATGAGTAAGCGTGCCATTGAGATAACGGAGAATGCGCTTAATAGCGAGACAATGAACAGTAATGGGTTGATGCATAAACGGACAAACTTGATTAACAACAAAGGCAATGTTTGGGTGAGTAAGGGTTAAGTACTAATTAAAGAGCACCAACAATACTCCGGTACTCAGTAGGATCAGACAAAAGATCACCATCAGAGATGCTAAGACAATGACCACTGATAACCGGTGTAGGCACGAGTTTGGCGTCGTGCATGTTAGCACGCTTGAGGAGATCCACAGCATATATGGTCTGAGTAAGAGATAGAACGGACGAAGTACAAATATCCATGTCCAAAAAGTAATGAGCGGGCCCAAGATCCTTCATAGAAAATTGACAACCCAAATTAGAAATAAGTGTGGTGCTGCGAAAGGGATCGGAGCTAGTGAGAAGGATATCATTGACATAAATCAACACAGATAAATGCGAACAGAACCATGAATGGAGATGAAGAGAGAAGAATTAGACTTAGATGCAGTGAATCCCAACTGAAGAAGATGAGAAGAGAAACACTGAAACCAAGCACGAGGAGGCTGCTTGAGACCATAAAGAGATCAACGTACATGATCATGATCAGGATAGACGGGATCCACAAAGCCAATGAGCTGGCACATATAAACATCTTCATTTAGGTAACCATGCAAGAAGGCATTCTAACATCCAATTGACTAACGATCCAACCAAATTGCATGGAGAGAGCCAAGATAAGAAGAATAGTAGAATGATTGGCACTAACGGTTTCACCATAGTCAAGACCCGGTTGTTGATGAAAACCATTGGCCACTAAGCGAGAGTTGGAACAATGAATAAAACCAACAAAATTCCGTTTAACATGAAAAACCTACTTATTCAGCAACACATTCATAGTGGAGTACAATTGACTAAATTCCAAGTCCCAGCACGAAGAAGAGCATTGAACTCATCAATCGTTGCAAGACACCATTCCTTATGCTTATTAGCCTATGAAAAAGATGTAAGCTCAACAATACCATCAGTAGAAGATAAAACCAATGCATGATAAGCATATTTAGGATTGGGTTTATGGATATTGCTTTTAGCACGAGTAACCATCGCATGAGTACGGGAGGCACTTAGTAGAGACGTATCAAAAAGAGGAGGAGAAGATGTACGAAATGAAACAGGTACGGTTTGGGTTCTTAGTGTAGGTCTGAGAGAATCGAGAAGGGCATGAGGAATCAGTTGGAGGCACAATTGGGGAGTTGGGCAGCATATGTGATGACATATATGGATGGGGCAGGGCTAGAAGCACAAGTTATTGTGGATGCGGGAAGGTCAGGAGCTGAAGAAGGGTGACTGGACTGAGTTTGTGATGCTAGAAGGTATGGGTTGCAAGAAGAGAAACGAGGGCCAGAGAGGATGAGAGGCAGGTCTGACGATGGAGAATGGTTTGGAGCAGGAGCAGCCTGGGCCTTGTTTAACGAAAAAACAAATTCATCAAATAACAAATGACGAGATTAAAAAAAAAAAAAACATGATTAGAAACAAGATCTAAGCACCGATAACCTTGATGGTTCAAAGAAAAACCAAGAAACACATGAACACCGAAATTGGAATTTATTATTATTATATGGCCGTAAATAAGGAACACATGAGCCCCAAAAGTTTTAAAAAATGAATAATTAGGTTCTTTTTGAAACAAAATTTCATAGGTGGTTTGTGCTGAAGCAACTTAGAAGGAAGATGATTAATTAAATAAACAATGGTGTGCATTGCCTAGGCCCCATATGGAGGAGGCATCGAGGCATAGGCTAAAAGAGTGAGCCCGGCATCAACAATGTGACAATGCTTACGTTCGGCTATGCCATGTTGCTTAGGATGATGTGGACAAGAAAGATGACGATGAATGCCATGATGAGATTGAAAAAAATCCTGAAATTGATGACTAGTGTATTCCCCACCCCTATCGGATTGAAAGGCCTTAATCATAGTGGAAAACAGATTTTCAGCTAAAGTTTTAAATTTAACAAAGTGAGAGAAAACCTTTGATTTCAATTTCATCGGAAAAATCAAAGAACAACGAGAAAAATCATCAAAAAAATAAAACATAATAATTAAAACCAACAATTGATTTATTTGAAGAACTCCACACATCAGAGTAAATAAGTTTCATCGGAGAATAAGAGATAGAAAAAGATGGACTAAAGGGTAGTTTAACACTTTTACCCAACGAACATGATTGACAAAAAGAAGTAAACCTATAGCCCGAAAATGGCAGTTTATTATGTGATAACAAAAATTGCAAAGTAGATGAAGCAAGATGCCCAAGGCGAGAATGCCACATGGAGCGGTCAACACGGACACCTAGTAAAGCAACACGATCAGGCAAAACTTGAAAAGACTCATTTGCTATAAAAGAAAATGGATATAGGCCATTGCTACATTTGCCTCAGAAAAGCGCCTTCCCCATCGCCAAATCCTCGATAAAATAACAATCTATAAAAAAAGTGAAGAAGCAATGGTTGTTAGTGGCAAATTTATGAACTAATAAAAGAGGAAGAAAGGCATTAGGACAGTGAAGAACATCATTAAGGTTGAAAGAAGAATTAAGGTGAGAGAAACGAGAGTGACCAATATTTTCAGTAGGCAAACCTGTTCCACCAAGCATGCCCCCAACATTGTCGGAACCATGATACTCTCTAGCAAGGGATAAGTGTCTTAATTCGTTGGTAATATGAGTGTTAGCACTAGTATCAACAACCCATTGTGGATAGCCATTGTACGAAGGATGATGAGCAGCCATGCCTTGAAGACGAGATGAAGGTGAAGGCACATAAGAAGCCTTGGAGGGACAGACAGCAGCGATGTGGCCAGAACCATAACAATTGAAACATTAAATAGGCCCACGGGTAAAAGGAGGCCCAAAAGAGGAAGTAGTAGAGCAAAAAGGCGGCGGGCTAACAACACTAGGCCCAAAAGCACTGTCGAGGCACTGCTAATGTGGACATGAGTGAGGAGCTTAGGTGCACTAGAAAAACTACAACTTAAGGAAAAGCCAGAGCGCGAGGGCAAGAAAGAACCATGATTGCTAAAACCGCGACCACCGAGACTAGCAAATCCGCCATGATCGCCATAACCAAGACCACCATGGGAAGCCACAATGGCTGTTGTACCAAAAGAAATAGTAAGACAAGAAGAAGCCTGAAGTCGACGTTCCGCAGAGAGAAGGAAAGCTTCAAAAGACAACATACTGATTGGTGTCTAACGAGCTTGAGCAACGACAACAATGTTTTCATGAAGAGGACCAACGTTGTTCATAACCACAACAAGAAGATCAGAATCAGAAACGGGAGCACCGACAAAAGCCAAGTTATCAACAATAAAGTTAATGCGATCAAGAAAATCGATGATGAAAGAGTCACCACAGGTCGTGCAAAGCAAATCACTGCATAGTTGAAGAAGACTATTTTGATTCAGAGAAGCGAAATGAGTCTTAAGCTTCACCCAAGTGTCACGACCGGTGGTTTTGCTAGCAACGGTGGTGAGGACCTTATGGTGAAGAGAACCATTGATGAGAGTTAGAATAAGTTGATCTTTCTGGACCCAGTCATCATTTTCGGGTTTGGGGGATGAGAGACAGAGGAGAAGAATCATCATTCTTAGCCTTGGGATCGAGAATGGTCGAAGGAGGAGACAGCCCCAAACCATCAACAAGGCAGAGCAAGCGATGGTTATGGGAACCGAATTAATTCAGAACCCTAGGTCAAATAATTCATTCCATTTGGGTTATTTGACCTAATTGGGAATTATTCAACCTAATTGGGAGTTACTCAATTTAATTGGGGATTACCCAATTAAATGGAATGTTACTTAATTAGGTTGCGAATTGATTTGATTCCTACCACAATTCCCATTTAAATGAGGAGTTACCTAATTAAATTAGGAATTGATTTGATACCTACCATAATTAGGGATTTGATTTACCCTAATAAATCAAATCCCTAATTAATCAAATCAATTCCAAATCGAGGAGGAATAATTCCTTTCAATTTACAGAATTATTCATCTAAAACTCTAGCCTCCGAGACCAATATAAAAGGATGGTCACACACAAGGGTTGAGGTACGTCTAAATTCCTACTGAAACTCTGCAGAAATTATCCCTCACAACCCCTAGCCACCATACTCTCTCTCCCTTTTATACAAGGCTCCGGCCACCTGGTTTACACCTTACATATATATCTTCGTACCCTATTTAGCTATTGTTTTCTCTACGAATCAATTGAACTAACTTAGGCATTGGAGGGCCTTTGGCCAACACCCCTTAGGTGTGGTCATCTTATTTGATATATTTTGCAGGGAGAAAGAGGCGGTGAAGAAGAAAGGGGAATCGTTCATTCGAATATTCTCGTGGGAAGAAATCGCTCCCACAAATTGGTGCTTTCATTGAGAGCACGAGATACTCAAAGCGTGCTCTAAACTTATGTTACAATCCATCGAAGCCTTCCAAACAACCATGGTTGGAAGCAAGAAGACGAGAGGTAAAACCACCGTAATGGCTCGATCCGCAACAGCCCAAAGCCACTCCACCCACGATCCAGCGATCGACATGGTGGCACCACCACCTCTCACCACCGCGCCACCTACCGGACTCGCAGCTGAGACCACCGCACCGGCCACCGCCACTGAACATGTTGAAACCTCTCATCAAGGTGGGCTCGTTACCACCGTCAACTTAGGCCCAATCTTGGAGCAACTTTAAGCGTTCCCTCCATTGCATGCACTCTTGATGCACGCTCCCGCGTACACGTACAATAAAACCTTCACCCATGTGCAATTGGGCTCCAAACACTTCTCTCCTCCTGATCCACGAAGTCAAGTAGACCTTAATCTGAGAGTTGACCAGCTAGCTCAGAGAATGGACGACCAAAGCAATCTAATGAGGCATCTCCTCAACCAAATAAGCTTGGCTTAAAACCTTGGCCTTGGACAACCGGGCCAAGAGAGAAGGATGGACGAACGCACCGATAGGGAGCTCGATGGGTACCAAGCAGGTCGAGCAGGAAAAAGTAAACAAGGGGAGAGAAAACAACGTGATCGGCCTGCCAACATGTCGAAAGCATCTGCAAGCAACACTCAGAGCAGATTGAGTTTAAGGAACAACGTGCGCGAAAGGCTGGGCCCACGACTTGATGTCTGTGCCCACCTGGGCTCGCAAGGAAATGTACATCAAAGGCTAGGCCCCCAAGGAGGTCAGCCAGACAACCATCGCAACGAGGATCGTGAAGAAAGGTGCTTAGCTGTCCACTCGCAGAGGAGCATTCACGAAAGGCTAGGCCCCTAGGGAGGTCAACTGGATAAGCCTCATAATGAGGACCATGAGGAAAGGCGCTCTACTGGACACTCTCGAAGAGTCGATTCTCATTGACAAGCTATAGAAAATCCTTCGCAAGTACAGTCCACCAACACGCCTCCTAGGCAGCACAAGCGAAAAGGTCGACCTTCGCAGATCAACGAGAAAGTCAATCAGCATCGCCCAAATCACGAAGGTCGCCAACATGATTGACTAGCAATGTGTGCGGAAGATGTGGAGAAACTTGTGAATGACCGACTTCGAGACTTGAAGACCGGTGGAAACTTCGAAGATGCACTACGTAAGGAATGGACCAGGCGAATTCTACGGCTTTCACTGCCGGAATCGAGCAGGCTGCTCCTCCAAAGCGATTCTCAACACCCTTGTTCACACACTTCAAAGGCGATTCCGATCCTGAGAGCCACCTAAAACACTTCAAAAGTGTCATGATCCTCCAGAAGGCTGATGATGTGCTGATATGCAAGGTATTTGCAACGACCTTGCGAGAAGCAACCCAAGACTAGTTCCACACTCTACCATCTGGGTCGATTAGTAGCTTCAAGGAGCTGGCTTACGTCTTCACTAAAGAATACACCTTTTACTGGACAATCAAGAAGAACACTGACCACCTGTACAACCTGCGCAAGAAGTTCAACAAATCCCTTCGAGATTACATCACGAGATTCAAAACAGAAAAGACCAACATTGTAGGATGTGACGACCGGATCGCATCCTCTACTTTCAAGAAAGGCCTTCCAGCTGAACACGACTTGTACCGCGAGCTGACAATCACTCCTAGCCATACTCTAGCAGAGGTCTACGCCACCGTGGAATGCTACGTGCTCTAGTATGAGGATCGAATTGCCGCAAAGAAGTCTACAAAGCAGGAAAATCAGCTAGCTAAGCGGGCATGCCAAAGAAGCGACGAATTTAGCAACAGGAATAAGGACAAGGGCCGGTTGCACCCACAAGGAGACGCTACGGCTGGAGAGAACTACACCAAGTTCACCATCCCTATACATCGAATCTTAGCCCAAGTGAAGGACAAACCTTGGGTAAGAAGACCACCACCCTTGAAAAGAGATCCGGACAAGAGGGATACTAGCAAATACTGTGCCTTCCATGGGACGCACGGGCACACTACGGACAACTGCTTCGCTTGGAAAGTACACCTTGAAGAACTCGTGAGAGAAGGTCACTACATGGAATTTATTGCGAAGCAAGCCATCCAGTGGATTGAAGATCGTGACACGGCCAAGAAGCCACCTAGAAGGTCATAAGGATTAACACAATCCTAGCTGACTTCGAGGAGTTTGGGTTGACTAGCAAGGAAAAGAAGAGGAAGATCAAATAGGCCATTGTGATCTCCCAAATCTTGATCGACCTTCCACCAGCAGAAGACGATCCTGTGATCGGCTTCCAAAAGAAAGATCTGATCGACCTCGACAGGCAGCATAACGATGCCCTTGTCATCAGCATTCAAATCACTCAGCCAATATCCTGCAACTGGCAGTCATCCAGCAGATGGGCTTGGAGACAAAGATCAACAAATCCGCCATATCGCTAACTGACTTTAATGGTGCAACAACGGTCACTGTGGGCATGATAGACCTCTACGTCTACTCCTCACCTATAATAAGCTCCCAAACATTCATGGTCATTAATGAGGTCTCACCCTACAATGGCATTTGAGGCATACCATGGATTGGCAAGATCAACGCCATCACCTCCGCCACACATCAGAAAATTTGGTACCCAATTTCTAGGGGCGGTGTAGGCCGAATCATCAGCGATCAGGCTATGGTGAGGAAATGTTTTGCCCAAGGGCTGAAGAAAAGCAAACAAGCGTAGTTCCTCCCTGTGAGCCAGGCAGATATGAAGGAGGTTGAATAACCGAATCTTGCTCCCTTATAGCAATCAAAGCGTCATGACCAAGCAGAGGAAATCTGTCCAGAGGTCTCTCTTGAAGAAGGATGGAAACCCGAAGAAGACATCGAGTTAATACCCTTGGATCTTGACCAACCAGACAGGAAAGCGCAGATCGGCTCGCACTTTAGCCCATAAAAGAAGGTGGAGCTAACCACCTTCCTCCAGAACAACAAAGACATGTTCTCCTAGCATCGACCCAAACATCATCCGTCATCGACTCCACGTCAACCCTGCCAGTAAGCCAGTGACGGAGAAAAGACGTAACTTTGCTCCCGAGTGGGTCACTACCATCGAAGTCGAGATTGACAAACTCCTAGCTGCCGGCTTCATCAAAAAGGTCTCTTACTCGGAGTGGCTTGCCAACGTTGTTCTGGTTGCAAAACAAGAAAAGGGCAAATGGAGAGTCTGCCTCGATTACACAGACCTCAACAAAGCATGCCCTAAGACAACTTCTCATTGCCGAGAATCAACCAACTCATGGATTCCACTTCTGGCAATCAGCTGCTCAGCTTCATGGACACCTATTTCGGCTATAACCAAATCTTGATGTACGAGGATGACAAGGCGAAAATTTCTTTCATCATCGAGAGAGGGACCTACTGCTTGGTTATGCCCTTTGTGCTAAAGAATGCCGGAGCAACCTACCAAAGGCTCGTGAATAAAATCTTTAAGGAGTAGATCGGAAAAACTATGGAGGTCTATGTGGATGACATGTTGGTCAAAGCCCCAAAACGTGCAGATCACATCAAAAATCTTGCTGAGGCATTTAGCCTGCTTTGCCAGTATCGCATGAAGTTAAACCCGAGTAAATGCATATTTGGTGTATCCTCCAGTTGATTCTTGGGATACCTAGCCACACAACGAGGTATCGAGGCACACCCACATCAAATCAAAGCCATTCTCAAGATGAAGTTGCCTTCCACAGTGAAGGAAATACAAAGTCAGACGGGCAGAGCACTGACCCTGGCTCGATTCCTCTCGAGATCTACTGACAAGTGCAAACCATTCTTCAAAGCTTTCAAGAAAGGACAAAGAGACAAATGGAATGAGGAGTGCAAAGTAGCTTTCCAGAATCTGAAGACTTACCTCACTTCACCTCCCCTACTCTCAAAGCCAGTTCCTGGTGAAAACTTGTTCATGTACCTGGCACTCAGCTTTCATCCGAGAAGAACTGGGGGCCCAACATCTGGTATTCTATACGTCAAAAGCTCTCCTCGATGCAGAGACTTGCTACCCGAAATTGGAGAAGCTCATTTTGGCTCTTGTAGTTTCTGTGAGAAAGCTGCAACCCTACTACCAAGCTCATCAAGTCATCGTCATGACCGACTTTCCTTTGAGATCAATCCTTCACAGCCATGATGCTTCTCGGCAACTCATGAAGTGAGCTATGGAGGTAAGCCAATATGACCTCCTCTACGGACCAAAAACTGCAATAAAAATCCAGGCTTTGTTTATTCACCCCATCAGCCAAAGAAGAGAAGCTGGTCAACAAAAAGAAGGAAAGTTCAAAAGCAGACGGAACCTTTGCTGAACCTAGCCAACCCAGAGACGTGAAAATTAATAGTAAACGGAGTGTCGAACCAAAAAGGAGCTGGAGCAGGTGTCGTCATCATCACCTAGGATGGAACCCTATTAGAGCAAGCTATCACGCTTGGCCTTCTGGCCCTGAACAACGAGGCAAAACACGAGGCATTGCTCACCGGCCTGCGCTTGGCAAAGGAACTCGCAATCAAGAAGCTAACCATCTACTCAGATTCCCAATTGATCACGAATCAAGCTTCAGGTGAATACATGGTGAAGCACCAAATGATGATCTTGTACCTTGACAAAGTCCAAGAGCTATTAAAGGCGTTTCCTACCTTCACCATCCAACAAGTACCCTCTGAGCAGAGAACGCATATGCAGACGCACTGGCCAGCTGGATACCTAATTCAGACGCTCCGTCCCAATCGAACACCTTGACCGACCAAGCCTTAAAGAAATAGAGTTGGTCGACACAATGCAGATTGACGAGGACCCCAGCTGGCAAGACCCCATCATTGACTACTTGATGAATGAAAACCTGCCAACAGACAAATCCGAAGCTAGAAATGTCCAGCAGAAGGCCGCGAGATACTACATGCATAGCAACAAGCTTATCCGCAGATCATACTCCGGCCCTCATCTCACCTGCATAAAGTACCCTCAAACACTTGAGGTTCTCTGCAAAATTCACGACGGCGAGTGAGGCAACCAAGGATGTCGAAAATGTAATGAGACCTGTCGTAAATAGAATAATTATTCTCATAAATATTATATTTTCATAATAAAATATATAAATAATATTTCCAATCAGAAACTTTTTTCATAAATATGTTTTTGTCATTCATTAATATAAAAGAACTGAACAATATTTATTTCATATCAACTCATATATGTCTCCAACTTCTAAACTTTGAATATAAATTCCAAGTCTGACATTACTAAATAAAATTCTTTGGCAGATGATAAAAGAACTAGTTGGGCTCTTGCACGACATCATCACTAAGATAAGCATCGGAACAGCTTCCCATATTGACCTGGTATAACAACAACAAAAACAAAGAATTGTAATAAGACCTGATAGAATTTGAAAATGGGAGTAACAAATACAATTAAGAAGTAATATACATAATAAAAGCTATACCGCATTAGGTGATTGCCTTGCACTGTGAGCAGAATTTTGTGGGTTATTGTTAATCAGCATTTGAACTTGTTGTTGCAAAGTGCTCAATTGACCTTTGACATTATTCAATTCCTCTTTAAATGCTCATGATTTTCGTCCAATTCCACGCACCTACGCTTATTGCAGTTTTGGTTAGTTGAGGAGTTCTATAAGCTGTAGACTTTGCAAATGTAAAATTAAAATTTGGCAAAAAAAGTAAAATTAAAAAATTTTAAAAGCCTGATCGGATTACTTTTTAAAAAGATACAGCTCTATTGTCTTTTATCACATGAATTACTTTAAAAAATATATATATAGTGCAATCTATTATATTTTATTAGATGAATACTTATTAAAAAAAGATAGTTCAGTCTATTGTGTTTTATCATATGAATTACTTCAAAAAAAAAATATATAGTTCAATCTACTTTATCGTAATAGAAATATATAGTGAAAATTGTTATGCATTTAGGCATCCTAGGAACTGATCGGATTTTGATCAAATTAATGGTTGATTTGGATTCTTAATATATACAAGTAGTTCCAATCATTGTGATCATTATATGATTGTGGAACTCTTCGGCATTACATGCTTTCAGTAAAAGATGCACATTTGAAGGATGAAACATGAGCTAATAAGGTGATTTTATTGGAGAATAAATAAAAAAAATTAATCTTTGTGGCATCAAAATGTACATTATTTTAAATAAGTATTGCCAATGGGGAAGTGTAAAGAACTTAGTATTCTTGATTTTGGAGGAATTCAATTCTTGGGTGGGAGGTGGTATTCTAATTCATGTAGAACTAACCCATTGGGAATTTATCTTTTTAACCAGTTATATACTCACATAGTACCTCTCCTACCCCAATTCCATATGAATCGTTGAGGTGTTGACCTTCTGAATATCAAGTGTAATAACAATTGTTAAAAACTAAATATCTAATGTTTGTACACTTTGATATAAAAGACAATTTACAATTTTGTTATATATAATTAATAACACTATAGAATAGGGAGGTTACTACAATTTGGAAGCCTGGGAAGATGTGTAGTTATTGGAGAAAGAGATTAGAGGTGGTGGCTTTTGGAACTTGGTTTGAGATGGGAAGAGAAACGAAGGGGTGCGCTAGTCTCGTTCCTAGTTAAATGTAATCCACCGTGTGTATTAAACTAAAAGCTAAAGCGGTGGTGTATTTTCTCATATGTTGTGGAAATACATGTAGAAATGACAATTTACTTCCGATAACTAAAATTATTCGTCGGAAATCGACAACTATTTTCAACAATCCAAACATGTCGTCGGTAAAATGCAATTATTTCTGACTGCACATAATTGCCCTCGGAAATATGGACTCATTACCGAGAAGACATATTTTCCTTGGGAAATAAGTGACTATTTCCAAGGGCAAAAACAGCCCCTCAGAAATAACCATTACAATTCCGACAACCATGCCTTTGGTCGGTAATACAACTAGTGCCAAGGCTTCCCTCCTAAAAACAATGTATTTCCGACATCCATGGAGACTGTTTCCGAGGGTACATTCATAGTCAGAAATAAAATGAATCATACTGACATATTTCCGACAGCCAACGTTTTTTAGTCGAGAAAAGGACCTTTTCTGACGATATTTAGGGGCCATCGAATAAAGTTTGTCGCAAAAGACCATTTTTTTTGTAGTGTTTATACATTTGATGAATTATAATGTTTAGAATGTTTAATTACATGTAAGTATCTGGATCCCTTACAACCCCTTGCAAGGTTCTCTAACTTTCCAATGTGGAATATTTTTCATTGAACAATCATATGATAATTATATACAGAGCAATCTCCTCACAATTCTCCTCCTAACAATTAGCTTTCTTGCTGTAAATCGGATTGTATTTTATGTCTATATTATTTTCTACCTTAAGTAAACTTCCTATATTTGTATAAATAGGGACTTTGTGTAATTTGTTTAATACAAGGAAATATATTCTCTACAAGAATCATATCACATGACTGTTGACGCAAGGTAGGGGGCCTCAACGCAAAGGTAACATCATGAGTTTTCATCATCTCTTTGTCATACTCAGCTGATGAAATCAAATAACTATGGTTGAAACTTCTCCAAGCCTCAGTGCATAAGGGGTCCATATGTCTTGGTCAAGTCTCTTAGTTTATGATAGAGAGCAAATGAGCTTATGTACATGCATGGCCCTGGTGGTAGATTTGAAACGGAGTCTTTGCTTGTGCCTCTGTTCCTTATTTTCAGTACCAAAAAGATAAGAAGCATTTACATCTATGCATATATAACATAGGATGTAGCTATGTCTTTTTCTGATGCAAAGATTCTGCAAACTTGGTTGGTATCTGTTTCCTTTTATAATAATTACTACTCTTATTCTTCACGTGCATCATTTCAGTTCTGTTTTTTTACTAATAAGTCCAAGCCCACTAGAAATGAAGGGCTCTGGCTAGTGTGTTATTAGTCCAACAGATAATACACAGAAAGAATATAGAATTCAACAATTGGCCAATCCGAGGTATTAAAATTTAATGGAGGATGTGTTGCCATGTGTTTTTCCTGGTGCTAAGATTCTCTCAACTCTCTATATACAGCAAATCTAGGAAATAAATACAAATAAACAGGAAAATAAATCCTTTAGGGATTACATCTCATTACACCACCGTAAGTTGATGAGGCGGGGGAGCACAGGCAGCGTGGACTGAAGTAAAGAAAACCGAGTGGGAGATAGACCCTTAGTGAAGATATCAGCAATCTGATCAGCAGCAAAACAATAAACAACAAGCAACTCATTGCCCGCCACCTTTTCATGAACAAAATGATAATCAACCTTGACATGGCAAGTGCGAGTGTGAAACACCAAATTAGATGAGAGAGAGAGAGAGAGAGAGAGAGAGAGAGAGAGCACTAATATTATCACACCAAAGCTTAGGACAAGGAACTAGAAGATGAAGATCAAGAAACAAAGCATGTAACCAAGACAGAGTTGCGGTAGTGTAGGCAAGCTGGCAGTACTCAGACTCAGTACTATAGCGGGAGACACTGCGTTGCTTCTTTGAGATCCAAGAAATTAAGTTAGTATCGAAATAAACGCAATAGCCACCAGTGGAGCGACGATCATCGAGATTCCCCACATAATCGGCATCAGAATTGGCATTGAGATAAAGAGTGCTTGGCGAATAGAGTAACCCATGAGTAAGTGCATCACTGAGATAATGAAGAATGTGCTTAACAGCGAGGCAATGAACAATAATGGGTTGATGCATAAACTAACAAACTTGATTAACAGCAAAGGCAATGTCTGGGCGAGTAAGGGTTAAGTATTGAAGAGCACCAACAATACTACAGCACTTAGTGGGATCAGAGAGAAGATCACCATCAGAGATGCTAAGACGACGACCATTGCTAGCAGGTGTAGGCATGGGTATGGCTTCGTGCATGTTAGCACGCTTGAGGAGATCCACAACATATTTGGTTTGAGTAAGAGATAGAATGGACGAAGTACAAATAAGCTCCATGCCCAAAATATAATGAGCGGGCCCAAGATTCATTGAAAATTGACAACCTAAATTAGAAATAACCGTGGTGATGCGAAAGGGATCGGAGCTAGTTACAAGGATATCATCGACATAAATCAACAGATAAATGCGAACAGATCCATGAATGGAGATGAAGAGAGAAGAATCGGACTTAGATGCAGTGAATCCCAACTGAAGAAGATGAGAAGAGAAACCCTGAAACCAAGTGCGAGGAGCCTGCTTGAGACGATAAAGAGATCAACATAAATGAAATAAGAGCCAACGGGCTGGCGCATATAAACCTCTTCATTTAGGTAACCATGCAAGAAGGCTTTCTAACATCCAATTGACCAACGATCCAACCAAATTGCACAGATAGAGCCAAGATAAGACAAATAGTAGAATGATTAACAACGACACCAATGATTTCACCATAGTTGAGGCCCGGTTGTTGATGAAAACCATTGGCCACTAAGCGACCCTTGGAACGATGAATAAAGCCATCAGAATTCCACTTGACATGAAAAACCCATTTATTCGGCAACACATTCATAGTGGAGTACGAGGGACCAAATTCCAAGTCCCAGCACGAAGAAGAGCATTAAACTCATTTGTCATAGCAAGACACCATTCCTTATGCTTATTAGCCTATGAAAAATATGTAAGCTCAGCAGTACCATTAGTAGAAGATAAAACCAACGCACGATAAGCATATTTTGGATTGGGTTTACGGATACTGATTTTAGCACGAGTAACCATCGAATGAGTAGGGGAGGCACTTACCAGGGGCTACAGGAGGGAAGAAAAGTTTGCGGTTTGGGTTCCTAGTGTAGGTCTGAGAGAATCGAGAAACTGAAGACCCAGGGGGACTAAACGATAGGTAAGAAAGGCATGAGGAATCAGTTGGAGGCAGGATTAGGGAGTGGGGTGCAAGAGAAAATGCGGCATGGGTGATGGCAGATATAGATGGGACGGGGCTAGAAGCACAGGTTATTGTGGATGGGGGAAGGTCAGGAGTTGGAGAAGGGTGACTGTACAAAGGTTGTGACGCTAGAAGGTGTGGGTTGCAGGAAGAGAAATGCAGGCTAGAGAGGATGAGAGGCGAGTCTGATGACGGAGAATGGTCTAAAGCAAAAGTAGCCTGGGCCTTGTTAAATGAAAAAGAAAATTCATCAAATAACAGATGTCGCGATAAAAAAAAACACGATTAGAAACAAGATCTAAGCACCGATAACCTTGATGGTTCAAAGAATAACCAAGAAACACACATTTGGAAGACCGAAATTGTAATTTATTATTATTATATGGCCGTAAATAAGGAACACATGCACACCCAAAAGTTTTTAAAAACGAATAATTAGGTTCTTTGTGAAACAAAATTTCATACGGTGATTTGTGTTGAAGCAACTTAGAAGGAAGACGATTAATTAAATAAACAGCGGTGTGCATTGCCTTCACCCCATGTGGAAGAGGCATAGAGGCATGGGCTAAAAGAGTGAGCCCGGCATCAACAATGTGACAATGCTTACGTTCGGCTAAGCCATGTTGCTTAGGATGATGTGGACAAGAAGGACGATGATGAATGCCATGATGAGATAATAAAAAAAATCCTTAAATTGATGACTAGTGTTTTCCCCACCCTCATCAAATTGAAGGGCCTTAATCGTAGTAGAAAACAGATTTTTAACTAAAGCTTTAAATTTAACAATGTGAGAGAAAACCTTCGATTTCAATTTCATCGGAAAAATCCAAGAATAACGAAAAAAATCATCGAAAAATACATAATAATTAAAACCAGCAATAGATTTATTTGAAGAATTCCACATATCAGAGTGAATAAGTTTCATCGGAGAATAAGAGATAGAAAAAGATGAACTAAAGGGTAATTGAACACTTTTACCCAATGGACATGATTGACAAAAAGAAATAAACCTATAGCTAGAAGATGGCAATTTATTATGTGATAACAAACATTGCAAAGTAGATGAAGCAGGATGACCAAGGCGAGAATGCCACATGGAGCGGTCAGCACAGATACCTAGTAAAGCAACACAATTACAATTAGTCAAAACTTGAAAAGACTCATTTGTTGTAAAAGAAAATGGATGTAGGCCATTGCTACTCTTGCCCTAGAAAAGCTTCTTTCCCATCGCCAAATCCTTGATAAAATAACAATCAATAAAAAAAAGTGAAGAAACAATGGTTGTTAGTAGCAAATTTATGAATAGATAAAAGAGGAAGAAAGGCATCAGGACAGTGAAGAACATCACTAAGGTGGAAAGAAGAATTAAGGTGAGAGAAAGGAGAGTGACCAATATTTTTAATAGGCAAACCTGTTCCACCAAGCACACCTCCAACATTGTCAAAACCATGATACTCTCTAGCAAGGGATAAGTGTCTCAATTCGTTAGTAATATGAGTTTTAGCACCTGTATCAGTAACCCATTGTTGATGGCCATTATGCGATGGATGTTGAGCAATCATGCCTTGAAGATGAGATGGAGGTGAAGGCACAAAAGAAGCCTTGGAGGGACAAACAACAGCGATGTGGCCAAAACCATGACAATTGAAACATTGAATAGGCCCACAGGTAGAAGGAGGCCCAAAAGAGGAAGGAGTAGAGCAAGAAGGCGGCGGGCCAATAACACCAGGCCCAAAAGCACTGCCAAGGCGCTGCTGATGTGGAGCTGAGCGAGGAGCGCTGTTAGGTGTGCCAGAAAAACTACAACCTAAGGAAAAGCCAGAGCGCGAGGGCGAGAAAGAACCACCGTGACTGGCAAATCCACTGTGATCGTGATAACCACGACCGCCACGGGAAGCCATAAGGGCTGTCGCACCATAAGAAATAATAGAAGAAGAAGAAGCTTGAAGTCGACATTCCACAGAGAGAAGGAAAGCTTCAAAAGAAGACATACTTATGGGTGTCTCACGAGCTTGAGCAGCAGCAACAATGTTTTCATAAAGGGGACCAACATTGTTCATAACCACATCAAGGAGATCATAATCAGAAACGGGAGCACCAACAAAAGCCAAGTTATCGACAATAGAGTTAATGCGATCAAGAAAATAAATGATGAAAGAATCACCACAGGTCGTGCAAAGCAAATCACTGCATAGTTGAAGAAGACTATTTTGATTCGGAGAAGCGAAACGAGTCTCAAGCACCACCCAAGTGTCACGACTGGTGGTTTTGGTAGCAACGGTGGTGAGGACCTTATGGTGAAGAGAACCATTTATGAGAGTTAGAACAAGCTGATCTTCCTGGACCCAGTCATCATATTCAGGTTTGGGAATGAGAGACGGAGAAGAAGAATCATCGTTCTTAGCCTTGGGATAGAGAATGGTCGGAGGAGGAGACAGGTTGCTACCATCAACAAAGCAGAGCAAGCGATGGTTGTGAAGAATAAGAATCTATGCTAGCCATGTTGGATAGTTATCACGCTGGAGATGAACAGAGATAACGTGATTGATACTCGTGAGGTCAAGGACGGAGAAGAAGAAGCTATGGGAGTCGGGAAAAAAAAAAAGAGAAGGAACAAGAAAAAAATAGAGGATCGAGGACAATGAGTCTCAGGCTCTAATACCATGAAAGGTTTTGAATATTCTCAATGCTTTTCATTGAACAATCATATGATAAATTATGTACAAAGCTTTACTTGGTATCTACACAAAGGATTTCCTATTCTAGGTAAGAATCGAGTCCTTGAGAGACAAGGAATATATATAGCAAATCTAGGAAATAAATACAAATAAATAGGAAACTAAATCCTTTAGGGATTATAGCTCATTGAGTTCTTCCACCTCCACCTATGTGGGGTAGAGGTTCGAAATTACTAGGCACTCAATGACTATTTATATTAACCACCCTCCTCGAATCGGTTGTACTAAAAAAAAATTAAAAACGAAAAATGCATGCAATTCCACTAGGAAGCCACTATAATCCAACTCTCCTGTAGTTTCCTCATGGACCTTCAATGGCCTTCCTTCCAAGTCATGTTTGCCTTCTTGCTAAACCCTAAAATCATGGTCCAGAAAATAGGGAAGAGAGGCAAAACCAAGTACTCTGCTTCAAACCTATCCCCAGCGCTTACTAAAATGTAAGAGAAATAATTGGTTTAATTCGAATTCTTAACTCCACTGTTATTAAGTTATATTATGGCAATGTACTATATTTTGGACTAATCAAACACTTGGCAGAGCCCCTTGAAAATAAAGATTTATATATCCTCGAGATTCCAACTTATCCTTTGAAAATAAAGAAAATAGAAAATGTGGAACGATCTCACCTTTTTTAATTGTGGTTGTTAATTATTAAGTACCGCTGGAAAAGGATATCAACCAGATTTTTATTTTATTTTATTTGTTTTGTTTTTTGTCAAAACCAATCAGATTTAGAACGTGTGCAATCTGACCAAAGCATTGACATTTTGTTTTGTATACTACTAGCAAAAGGTGCCCGCGCGATGCTGCGGGTTTTAAAATTGCGTGAAATGTGTATAAAGCGATGAAAATAGGCAGGGAACATCTCAACTACCCAATTGCCAAAACACTCAAAGGATTTACCAACATGTTCAAATATTGTAATCATCTAAACCTATCATTACAACAACAAATTAACACCAACCAATTGTCAATTGATGCCATTAGCTAATTCCTATGCTCTATTCACAAAACTTAAAACAATTAATTGAAATTTCAGCCTAGAAACTCACCCCTTGCTTAACAGAACTGAAAACACCAACCAAACTGCTCTATCCAAAGCAAAGAAAGACCACCTGCAAAATATCAAAAGAAAACATGATTTTTTTAAAAAGAAGAAAAAGAAAAAACAGAAAAATCGGGGAAGAAATTAGCTTGAGTATTTTATGCATGCACAATCTTTTCATTAAACCAAAAAATTAGCTTGAGCAAAATCTGTATGGAAAGAAACCACAGGGAAAATGTATGTAATTGAGTTCCTTACCTCTCCAACATTAAATATAAATCTTTGCTTGTCAAAGAATAGCAACACTGAAGGAGATGTATCTTGCGTATCCATTCCAGTCCCTAGCAGCTGCAAAGAGTAGAAGCATGGCCAAATTATTAGCCCATGAAAAGGAAAAAAAACAATATAACCAAACTCTGCATTCTGAAATTAGGATATACAAACTTTTTTAGTTTTCAATAAGTCTCCATTCAATGCAAAAATCAACAAAAATCCGCTTGGTAAATCAAACCCACAAACAAAAAAACCTATGAATTTTAACTTTTCTGAATTCTTTCTCGTCATCTCTAATGTCCACAAACAGAATTCCAATTTAGAAGTCAGATTTTCAAATCCCACATATTTCCTAAACCAATCTTCTTCAAGTCAACTATGCTAAAACATTGCAATCAGTTCCTAGAATCACACTCCCAAATTTTCTTTCCCCTACCAAAACAAAAATTATCAAATTCAAATCCCCAGTCCCATAAACCAGTATAAGAACGAATTTGAATTAAAACCCTGTAGTAAAAGAACGAACATGTCTTTAAACATAACTACCCAAATAGCAGCATATCCTGCTTACCAAAACAGAGCTATCCTAAACCCTGTAACAAAAGAACCAGCATATCCAAATACTGATTTTGAGGGTTTACCAACTAATTTTTAATAATCAAACAGAAAACCTTACCAAAAGCAATCATATAGTATTTTAATAACTAAATTGTTTCACCTGGTTTCATCAAAATAATAACACAATCAAATCAATTTCAGTATTTGGATAACATTTGCAAATCAATAACACAGATCCACTATGAGGAAAAATTAGGAATTTGGACTTTTAGGGCAGCAAATTAAAACAGGTCTTATAGTTTAATAAAATAAGATCCAAGATATTAGTAACAAAAAAAAAATGAAAAAGAAGAGCAACAAAAATTGAATGGAAAGATGAAGCAAAATTTACTTACAGATCAGTGAGAGAGAGAGACCGAAACATAGAAAAAGCTGGAGTTCAATCTTAAGAAGAAGACCAACGCTCGCCACTCCTATAAAGTCAAAGCCTCCAGATAACAATTGATAACAAACTTAGAACAATTGTGATAATTTATAATTAAATAGGTATGAGAGAATTAAGCCAAAACACTCAACCTTTAATAGCCTCAAATCAATGGGTGTTTATTCTATTGCTACAAATTTGGAAACTGGTAGGTGTTAGTGCAAACAAATCGGAAAATTTAGTGAAGACAATGGCCATTATTAAAGAATTAAGGCCACAAAATCAACTGCACAAACCACAATTTAAATACGCCACATTCTACGAATGTGGTGGACAAAAGTATAATGTCATTGCCACAAATATTTAAATACCTATAACAGAATGAATCCAAAAGACCCAGCCTTTAATAGAATCAAACCAAATACCCATAACAGAATCAAACCATGTGCAAGTTTGTTGT
>NW_007362507.1:9435-40477 GCF_000346735.1 Prunus mume
TTGGTCGTTGAAATCGGACAATTCAGGTTCGTACGAAGTTCGTTCTGAAATGAAGGGGATAGTGTATTGCTCAGCATTAGCCATTTGATTTCACTCAAAACCCACCAAATGACTCCTCCCACCATATTATGATGTTCCCCAAGTTTTGGACTCAATCCGATATCGATTGGTCCTTGAAATCGGACAATTCAGGTTCGTACGAAGTTCGTTCTGAAATGAAGTGGATGGTGTATGGCACAGCTTTAGCCATTTGATTTCTCTCAAAACCCACTAAATGACTCCTCCCACGATATTACGGTGTTCCCCAATTTTTCTACTCAATCCGATAACGATTGGTCCTTGAAATCGGACAATTAATGTTCGTACGAAGTTCGTTCTGAAATGAAGTGGATGGTGTATGGCACAGCTTTAGCCATTTGATTTCTCTCAAAACCCACTAAATGACTCCTCCCACCATATTACGGTGTTCCCCAAGTTTTGGACTCAATCCGATATCGATTGGTCCTTGAAATCGGACAATTCATGTTCGTACGAAGTTCGTTCTGAAATGAAGTGGATGGTGTATGGCACAGCTTTAGCCATTTGATTTCTCTCAAAACCCACTAAATGACTCCTCCCACGATATTACGGTGTTCCCCACTTTTTCGACTCAATCCGATAACGATTGGTCCTTGAAATCGGACAATTAATGTTCGTACGAAGTTCGTTCTGAAATGAAGTGGATGGTGTATGGCACAGCTTTAGCCATTTGATTTCTCTCAAAACCCACTAAATGACTCCTCCCACGATATTACGGGGTTCCCCAATTTTTCGACTCAATCCGATAACGATTGGTCCTTGAAATCGGACAATTAATGTTCGTACGAAGTTCGTTCTGAAATGAAGTGGATGGTGTATTGCACAGCTTTAGCCATTTGATTTCACTCAAAACCCACCAAATGACTCCTCCCACGATATTACGGTGTTCCCCAATTTTTCGACTCAATCCGATAACGATTGGTCCTTGAAATCGGACAATTCATGTTCGTACGAAGTTCGTTCTGAAATGAAGTGGATGGTGTATGGCACAGCTTTAGCCATTTGATTTCTCTCAAAACCCACTAAATGACTCCTCCCACCATATTACGGTGTTCCCCAAGTTTTGGACTCAATCCGATATCGATTGGTCCTTGAAATCGGACAATTCTGGTTCGTACGAAGTTCGTTCTGAAATGAAGTGGATGGTGTATTGCACAGCATTAGCCATTTGATTTCTCTCAAAACCCACTAAATGACTCCTCCCACGATATTACGGTGTTCCCCACTTTTTCGACTCAATCCGATAACGATTGGTCCTTGAAATCGGACAATTAATGTTCGTACGAAGTTCGTTCTGAAATGAAGTGGATGGTGTATTGCACAGCTTTAGCCATTTGATTTCACTCAAAACCCACCAAATGACTCCTCCCACCATATTATGATGTTCCCCAAGTTTTGGACTCAATCCGATATCGATTGGTCCTTGAAATCGGACAATTCTGGTTCGTACGAAGTTCGTTCTGAAATGAAGTGGATGGTGTATGGCACAGCTTTAGCCATTTGATTTCTCTCAAAACCCACTAAATGACTCCTCCCACGATATTACGGTGTTGGCCAATTTTTCGACTCAATCCGA
Source organism: Prunus mume (assembly GCF_000346735.1). The sequence continues at coordinate 11,090 of NW_007362507.1, forward strand.
TAACGATTGGTCCTTGAAATCGGACAATTAATGTTCGTACGAAGTTCGTTCTGAAATGAAGTGGATGGTGTATGGCACAGCTTTAGCCATTTGATTTCTCTCAAAACCCACTAAATGACTCCTCCCACGATATTACGGTGTTCCCCAATTTTTCTACTCAATCCGATAACGATTGGTCCTTGAAATCGGACAATTCATGTTCGTACGAAGTTCGTTCTGAAATGAAGTGGATGGTGTATTGCACAGCTTTAACCACTGGATTTCACTCAAAACCCACCAAATCACCCCCCCAGCCATATTATGTGGTTCTTCAAGTGTTGGACTCAATCGGATATCGATTGGTCCTTGAAATCGGACAATTCTGGTTCGTACGAAGTTCGTTCTGAAATGAAGTGGATGGTGTATGGCACAGCTTTAGCCATTTGATTTCTCTCAAAACCCACTAAATGACTCCTCCCACGATATTACGGGGTTCCCCAATTTTTCGACTCAATCCGATAACGATTGGTCCTTGAAATCGGACAATTCATGTTCGTACGAAGTTCGTTCTGAAATGAAGTGGATGGTGTATTGCACAGCTTTAGCCATTTGATTTCTCTCAAAACCCACTAAATGACTCCTCCCACGATATTACGGGGTTCCCCAATTTTTCGACTCAATCCGATAACGATTGGTCCTTGAAATCGGACAATTCATGTTCGTACGAAGTTCGTTCTGAAATGAAGTGGATGGTGTATTGCACAGCTTTAGCCATTTGATTTCTCTCAAAACCCACTAAATGACTCCTCCCACGATATTACGGTGTTGGCCAATTTTTCGACTCAATCCGATAACGATTGGTCCTTGAAATCGGACAATTCATGTTCGTACGAAGTTCGTTCTGAAATGAAGTGGATGGTGTATGGCACAGCTTTAGCCATTTGATTTCTCTCAAAACCCACTAAATGACTCCTCCCACCATATTACGGTGTTCCCCAAGTTTTGGACTCAATCCGATATCGATTGGTCCTTGAAATCGGGCAATTCAGGTTCGTACGAAGTTCGTTCTGAAATGAAGTGGATGGTGTATTGCACAGCATTAGCCATTTGATTTCTCTCAAAACCCACTAAATGACTCCTCCCACCATATTACGGTGTTCCCCAAGTTTTGGACTCAATCCGATATCGATTGGTCCTTGAAATCGGGCAATTCAGGTTCGTACGAAGTTCGTTCTGAAATGAAGTGGATGGTGTATTGCACAGCATTAGCCATTTGATTTCTCTCAAAACCCACTAAATGACTCCTCCCACCATATTACGGTGTTCCCCAAGTTTTGGACTCAATCCGATATCGATTGGTCCTTGAAATCGGGCAATTCAGGTTCGTACGAAGTTCGTTCTGAAATGAAGTGGATGGTGTATGGCACAGCTTTAGCCATTTGATTTCTCTCAAAACCCACTAAATGACTCCTCCCACGATATTACGGGGTTCCCCAATTTTTCGACTCAATCCGATAACGATTGGTCCTTGAAATCGGACAATTAATGTTCGTACGAAGTTCGTTCTGAAATGAAGTGGATGGTGTATTGCACAGCTTTAACCACTGGATTTCACTCAAAACCCACCAAATCACCCCTCCAGCCATATTATGTGGTTCTTCAAGTGTTGGACTCAATCGGATATCGATTGGTCCTTGAAATCGGACAATTCATGTTCGTACGAAGTTCGTTCTGAAATGAAGTAGATGGTGTATTCCATAGCTTTAGCCATTGGATTCCACTCAAAACCCCCCAAATGACTCCTCCCACCATAATATGATGTTCCCCAAGTTTTGGACTCAATCTGATATCAATTGTTCCTTGAAATCGGACAATTCATGTTCGTACGAAGTTCGTTCTGGAATGAAGTGGATGGTGTATTGCACAGCTTTATCCACTGGAATTCACTCAAATCCTACCAAATGAATCCTCCCACCATATTATGGTGTTCCTCAAGTTTTGGACTCAATCCAATATCGATTGGTCCTTGAAATCGGACAATTCAGGTTCGTACGAAGTTCGTTCTGAAATGAAGTGGATGGTGTATTGCACAGCTTTAACCACTGGAATTCACTCAAATCCTACCAAATGAATCCTCCCACCATATTTCGATATTACGTTGTTCCCCAAGTTTTTGACTCAATCCGATAACGATTGGTCCTTGAAATCGGTCAATTCAGGTTCGTACGAAGTTCGTTGTGAAATGAAGTGGATGGTGTATTGCACAACTTGAACCACTGGATTTCACTCAAAACCCACCAAATGCCTCCTCCCACCATATTATGATGTTGACCAAAAATGACTCCTCCCACGATATTACGTTGTTCCCCAAGTTTTTGACTCAATCCGATAACGATTGGTCCGTGAAATCGGACAATTCATGTTCGTACGTAGTTCGTTCTGAAATGAAGTGGACGGTGTATAGCACAGCTTTAGCCATTTAATTTCATTCAAAACCCACCAAATGACTCCTCCCTCGATATTACGTTGTTCCCCAAGTTTTTGACTCAATCCGATAACGATTGGTCCTTGAAATCGGACAATTCTGGTTCGTACGAAGTTCGTTGTGAAATGAAGTGGATGGTGTATTGCACAACTTGAACCACTGGATTTCACTCAAACCCCACCAAATGACTCCTCCCTCGATATTACGTTGTTCCCCAAGTTTTGGACTCACTCCGATATCGATTGGTCCTTGAAATCGTACAATTCAGGTTCGTACGAAGTTCGTTCTGGAATGAAGTGGATGGTGTATTGCACAGCTTTAGCCATTTGATTTCACTCAAAACCCACCAAATGACTCCTCCCACACAATTCAGGTTCGTACGAAGTTCGTTCTGAAATGAAGTGGATGGTGTATTGCACAACTTGAACCACTGGATTTCACTCAAAACCCACCAAATGACTTCTCCCACCATATTATGATGTTCCCCAAGTTTTGGACTCAATCCGATATCGATTGGTCCTTGAAATCGGACAATTCAGGTTCGTACGAAGTTCGTTCTGAAATGAAGTGGATGGTGTATTGCACAGCATTAGCCATTTGATTTCACTCAAAACCCACCAAATGACTCCTCCCATCATATTACGGTGGTTCCCCAAGTTTTGGACTCAATCCGATATCGATTGGTCCTTGAAATCGGACAATTCATGTTCGTACGAAGTTCGTTCTGAAATGAAGTGGATGGTGTATTGCACATCTTTAACCATTGGATTTCACTCAAAACCCACCAAATGACCCCTCCCACTATATTATGATGTTCTCCAAGTGTTGGACTCAATCCGATTTTGATTGGTCCTTGAAATCGGTCAATTCAGGTTCGTACGAAGTTCGTGCTGAAATGAAGTGGATGGTGTATTGCACATCTTTAACCATTGGATTTCACTCAAACCCCTCCAAATGACTCCTCCCACCATAATATGATGTTCCCCAAGTTTTGGACTCAATTCGATATCGATTGTTCCTTGAAATCGGATAATTCAGATTCGTACGAAGCTCGTTCTGAATTGACGTGGATGGTGTATTGCAAAGCTTTTACCATTGGATTTCACTCAAAACCCTCCAAATGACTCCTCCCACCATATTATGATGTTCCCCAAGTTTTGGACTCAATCCGATATCGATTGGTCCTTGAAATCGGACAATTCAGGTTCGTACGAAGTTCGTTCGGAAATGAAGTGGATGGTGTATTTCATAGCATTAGCCATTGGATTCTAATCAAAACCCCCCAAATGACTTCTCCCACCATATGATGTTGACCAAGTTTTGAGCTCAATCCGATATCGATTGGCTAATGAAATTGGACACTTCAGGTTCGTACGAGGTTCGTTTCGTAAATGGATTTTTTGGTGTAATGCATAGTTTTATTGATTAGATTTCACTCAACACCAATTCACTCCTCCCACCATATTATAACGTCGCCCATATTTTGATCTCAATCCGATATTGATTAGCCAATGAAATTGGACATTTCAAGTTTGTACAAGGTTAATTCCGTAAATGGATTGGTTGGTGTATTGCATAGTTTTAGCAATTGGAATTCACTCAAAGCAATCCAATTCACTCCGCCCACCATATTATGACGTTGCCTATGTTTTGGGCTCAATCCAATGTTGATTGGTGAAAGAAATTGGATAATTCAAGTTCGTACGAAGTTCGTTTAGTAAATGGAGTGGTTGGTGTACTGCATAGTTTTAGTTATTGGATTTCACTCAAAACTCACCAAATGACTCCTCCCACCATATTATGACGTTGCCTACGTTTTGGGGTCAATCTGATGTCAATTGGCAAAAGAAATTGGGCAATTCAAGTTCGTACGAAGTTCGTTCCGTAAATGGAGTGGTTGGTGTACTGCATAGTTTTAGCGAGTGGACTTCACTCAAAACTTACCAAATGACTCATCCCATCATACTATGACGTTGTTTTGGGCACAATCTGATATCGATTGGCAAATGAAATTAGACAATTCAAGTTCGTATGAAGTTCGTTCCATAAATGGAGTGGTTGGTGTATTGCATAGTTTTAGCGATTGGATTTCACTCAAAACTCACAAATGACTCCTCCCACCATATTATGATGTTGACCAAGTTTTGGGCTCAATTCGATATCAATTGGCCAATGCAATTGGACAATATACGTTCGTACAAAGTTCATTCCGTAAATGGAGTGGTTGGTGTATTGCATAGTTTTAGCAATTGGATTACACTCAAAACACACAAATTCTCTCCTCCTACCATATTATGACGTTGCCTATGTTTTGGGCTCAATCCGATATTGAGTGGCCAAAGAAATTGGACAATTCAAGTTCGTACAAAGTTCGTTTAGTAAATGGAGCGGTTGGTGTACTGCATAGTTTTAGCAATTGGATTTCACTCAAAACTCACAAAATGACTCCTCCCTCCGTATTATGACGTTGCCTACGTTTTGGGCTCAATCCAATGTCGATTGGTGAAAGAAATTGGGCAATTCAAGTTCGTATGAAGTTCGTTCCGTAAATGGAGTGCTTGGTGCATTGCATAGTTTTAGCGATTGGATTTCACTCAAAACTCACAAAATGACTCCTCTCACCACATTATGATGTTGCCCAAGTTTTGGGCTCAATACGATTTCAATTGAACCAAGAAATTGGACAATTCAAGTTCATACGAAGTTCGTTTCGTAAATGGAGTGGTTGTATTGCATAGTTTTAGCGATTGGATTTCACTCCAAACTCACCAAATGACTCCTCTCACCATATTATGATGTTGACCAAGTTTTGGGCTCAATTCGATATTGATTGGACAATTCGAGTTCGCACGATGTTCGTTCAGTAAATAGACTGATTGGTTTCATAGTTTTAGGGATTGCATTTCACTCAAAACTCACCGAATGACTCCTCCCACCATATTATAATGTTGCCCAAGTTTTGGGCTCAATCCAACATTGATTGGCCGATGAAATTAGACAATTCAAGATGGTACGAAGTTCGTTCCGTAAATGAAGTGGTTGGTGTATTGCATAGTTTTGGCGATTGGATTACACTCTAAACTCTCCGAATGACTCCTCCCACCATATTATAATGTTGCCCAAGTTTTGGGCTCAATCCGATCTCGATTGAACCAAGAAATTGCACAGTTCAAGTTCGTATGAAATTTATTCTGTAAATGGATTGGTTGGTGTATTGCATAGTTTTAGTGATTGAATTTCTCTCAAAACTCACCAAATGACTCCTCCCACCATATTATGATGTTGACCTAGTTTTGGGCTCAATCCGATATTGATTGGCCAATGAAATTGGACAATTGAAGTTCATACGAAGTTCATTCCGTAAATAGAGTGGTTGGTGTATTGCATAGTTTCAGCATTTGGATTTCACTCAAAACTCACCGAATGACTCCTCCCACCATATTATGATGTTGACCAAGTTTTGGGCTCTATCCAATAGCGATTGGCCAATGAAATTGTTCACTTCAAGTTTTCGTATCGTTCCATAAATGGAGTGGTTGGTGTATTGAGTAGTTTTAGTGATTGGATTTCACTCAAAACTCACCAAATGACTCATCCCACCATATTATGATGTTGCCCAATTTTTGTCTCAATCCGATATCAATTGGTCAATGAAATTGGACAATTCAAATTTATACAAAGTTCATTCCGTAAATGGAGGGGTTGGTGTATTGCATATTTTTTACAATTGGATTTCTCTCAAAACTCACCAATTCACTCCTCCAACTTCGAACTTGGATTCTTCAGCAAACTTATGATAGGCACGAAATCTTGACTTATGATAGTCATTCTTTAGCAGATTAACTATGACAGATGTCGGCATTCTTTCTCTCAAGACGGAAGTAAGCATCTTTTCAGCTAGCCAAGTCAATAGCAGAAGAGTTAAGCAAGGAATCCTTCTTTGCAAGGGAACTCTTCAGCTCAGATATCATCACCCTCAAATCAGATGTCTTCTTCACATAACGGGTTTGCTCGGTAGGAAGCTTGCTAACTAGGTCGGCATTCTTCTTTTCTAACTCATTGAGCTGAGCAGAAGAGGGGGCAATAGCATACGAGTTTCGAATGGTCTCAGCAGCAAAAAGTACTCCTTTTTGAAGCAGATGAAATGTTGCTTCCTTTTGTTTTTCCTAGGAAAAACTTGAAAAAGTACTAAGATCGTCAGCCTAACAGATTTGATCAACCAGCTCAGCACAAGTGGATGGACTTGATAGAAAGTGCGTCTTAAGCAGATCAGACACGCCTGCATCCCCTACAGGACTAGACTTGTCCACCTTTGGATTAGCTGCTGATGTTGCAGAAGAACCTTTCGCCCAGGCAGATAACTCTCTTGCTTTCCTAGCCTCTGCCAACCTCACTTCCAAAGGAATTGGCGACGACGAATCAACTCTATACTTGACTGCTTGTGACTCAACAGCTAGATCATGATGGTTAGATGGATGAGCAGACCGCCCATATCGACCTCCACTCTTCGACTGGTGCAAATGACCCCAACTTTGAAGAGGAACATCTGCATCTCTTTGCCTCTCAACAGGTGAGCTAGACCGCGCATGGACTACTTCACAGAGCATACCATGATCTCTAAACTTATCAGCAAGAGGCTTAAAGGGAGCATCCCTAATGCTGCACATACCGCCAATCTTCTTGCTATCTGCACCAACGAGATGTTTAACCCTGGCAGATGACCGGGGAACAGCTCCTACTTGGGTCTTCTCAGTAGAAGAGAGCTTTGGCTTCCGCCTCAATGGAGACACATTCCTCCCCCGTGACGAAGTAGCTTGAGTTCTCTAAGACTTGACATCAGCCTTCCTCTTTAAGGGGGGTTCAATAGAGCATTCCTCTTGTCCAACAGGTAGATCATCAGGGTCCGGACCATCCTACTTCCATCTCTCGACATCCTTGGCAAGGGGCAGTCCACCGTCTTCCTCCCAATACTCGCGAAACCTTGGGTGGATGTTCAAAGCACAGCTAAACTTAGCCATATTCTGTCCAAGCTCCAATTTCTTACAGATGTCACTCGCTACAAGCAGAAGACAGAAGTTAGTTAGCCACACTTCAAGAAACTCAAATACAAAGATAGCATATCAAAAACTGCAAAAAGACGTACCGTTGCAATAAGTGATTGAAACAAGTGGACCATCACCAACATCGCCTTCCCATTGTTTGCTGACTTCCAACTCATTGTCGTGCCACACATGATCTCCTTGGCTGAGACTGTCAAACAGCTTGGCATTGTAGATGCGAACTTAGGCGTACTCCTCGAAGCATCATCTTCAGAAGACATGGTCAATAGGCAACTGCAAGAAAAGAAGAAAATTTTACAAGTTAGAATACAAAAAAACAAAAACAAAAAACAGAAAAGGGCAAGCAGCAGAAAAAAAAGCTATTAAAAAAATTGGTAGTAAAAGGGAAAAAAAAAAAAAAAAAAAGAGTGGTCAAGCTTGGAGCAGCCCAGTGCACCCTCCAGCTTAAGCCCATCTCGCCAGCAATGCACGTGGCCCAGCTCCTTCATAACCTAGCGCGCATCCCAGCGTGGCTCGCTCACTCCAGCTCCAACTTGCATAGCTGGCTTGCTTGGCGCAAGCCCACGTCGCGCCCAAGGTCGAGCACCTCCAAGCCTCTGCTCCAGGTCTTCAAGGGCATGCTGGCCTTGCAACTCCATTCCAGACTTTTATCAACTATTGCCCACGAACTTGCAACTCATGCTGGACCACAACCTTGCTGCCAAAAGTCAAAATATATATATAATTTTTTTCATGAGCTCGACTTACTTTGGGATGCACGACAACTCCTCTTTTTGACAAGCAGTACAAATTCTCCAAGATCTTTCTCAAGCTAGAAGGTAGAGAAATTTAGTTTGCAATGTGAGGAAGAGTGAAGAGAAGCCTTGTATTTATACAAGTTGGACAACCCCGGTCAAGAAGGAATCGCAAGCTCATTCCTACTAGGAATCCAACTCCAAGAACAATCAGAAGCCTACTCCAATTGGGAATCCGATCTGCGAAAGGAGTCCAACTCACAGAAGAAAGCCTAGACACAGTTGGAGAGTCCGAAAAATAATTTCATCTCATACATGCCACACAAGCGCCATGCAAAAGCTGGGGGGCATTTGTGGGAGCAAATATTTTCGTCTCCAATCACAGCACACCAAGTGAAAAAGAAGATTATCTCTTAAATTAATTAATTGAACCAATTTATTTGGCCAATTAATTAATAGGGATAATATCTTAATTATAGGATATTATCTTATAATTAATAAAGATAATATCATTAATTCAGATATTATCATAATAAAGGAGATGTAATCAAGTCCGACCCAACCTCTACGAATTTGCGTAAAGAATAAACTCACCTTAATAAGAGTTTATTCTCTACGAAACCCTAGCCCCGAGGCTCCTATAAATAGATGACTTCATTCATCATTCAAGGTACTTCAAAAAACCTACTCCTAATACCCGAGAAAAATACCCGAAGCTCTCTCCCTGTCCACTCTCCACTCTCCATATTTTCTCCACACGGCTTTGGTCGCCCGGTTCACACTATAATACAACTCCGTACCATTTTGTTAGCTATACACTCGAACTAACTTAGGCATTGGAGGGCTTTTGGCCAACACTCCCCGGTTGTGGTCTATTTACTCGGGCCTTTTTTTATAGGAATTGAGGAAGAGAGAGAAGGAGGATTGAAGGTTGAATGATCTAGAACCAAATATTCTCCTGCGAGATTATTTGCACAAACACACACATATTATGTTTGTCTTTGCTTTGTTCTTTTCTTTGAGTCTCTTCTGAGTTACTCATGAACTTTTATATAAGGATATTTGTGGGAGCGATTTTCGTCCCACGGGAATATTCGTCTAAGATTCTGTCTTCCCTTTCGTCGTCTCTTTCTCCTTGCAAAATAAATCGTAATGAAAGGACCACACTCGGGAGTGCTGGCCAAAGTCCCTCCAAGGCCTAAGTTAGTTCAATTGATTCGTAGGGAAACAATAGCTATAAAAAGGTACAGAAATGTATGTATGGTGTGAACCGGGCGGCTAGAGCCGTGTGTGGTAGTCAGAGCCTTGTGTGACAGAGAGAAAGAGTATGGTGGCTAGGGTTTGTGAAAGATAATTTATACAGAGTTTCAGAGAGGAATTTAGATGTACCTCAACTTTTGTGCGTAGCCATATATTTATAGAGCCTCGTAGGGTTAGGATTTGAGAAAAATAATCCTTATTGGGAAAGGAATTATTTTTCTGATTTTAGGAGATTTAAATCAATTAGGAATTTAATGAAAATCAAATCCCTAATTCGAGGCAAGGATCCCTAAATCAAATAATCCCCAAATATAAGGAAATATTTGATCTAGGGTTTTGCTAGAATTTGGTTCCCACAATATTGTACAAGTTCACAAAGTCTTTGTGCCATCACTGTCAGTCTTATTCAAAAACTGGAAGCCTCAGCGCTAGATATGTAAATGTTGTATGAGCAGTCAATTTGTAGTGGGAAAAGGACAACAAAATGCTGCGCGAATTGGTGCAAATCAACTACAAGAAGATAATCTTTCGGAGCAATTGTAGGTACTGCAATCAGTTGAATAGATTGGTTGTGAAAATTAAGCTTAAAGTGAAGAGTTCATGGAAAATTATAATTGATATAACTCAGTAAATATTTAGCTAAAATATGAATGTTAACTTGAACATTTTCTCAAACATCTTAAGTCCATACCATATATTATATCAACACTTGAACTAAAAATTACAACTGTGAACCAATATTGTATACTCTAAATTTAGTATGTATATTGTTGTAAAAGAAAGGAATCAACACTTCTTCTTTTTTATATACAACACAAGCGATAATCTAAACTACAAGGGAGAGGAGTTTCTCATTTATATATAAGTTTTTATTCACTTAGTTGCATCCTACGTTTATTAGCTTTATTTATTTTTTTTTTTTTTTTATAGTATGCCTTAGAATTATTTGTTGGCCCTTTGGAACCAATATGAATATTTCTACGCAGACAACGATTAACCAAGACATGGAAGATTCGACCCACAAAAAAAACCACAGACATGGAAGACTGTTAATAGAAGAATATTTATTCACCATGCACACTCCATTACCTAAGCAACTTTGCCTCAAATCCTAGCAGTTATTACTAACTTTGCAGAATACTGGAGGTGGCATTCCCTATTATAAATTAATTGTCAATTAGTTGTTGCACTCTCATTCATTTGAACAGCTTACGTTTACAACTTGTGACTATGTTTTATCTTAGCTTGAGGTGGAGTTTACCGTTTCAATAAGTGTCGCAGCACTTGGACGTAATTTTCTTGGCAGTTATCAATTGGGTATATAGCTCAGTTGGTTGAGCTCTTCCACCTCCATCTATATAGACAGAGATTGAAAACCTCCATATACCCAATAAATATTTTTGTAAAATATCCTCCAACAATCGCTTGTACTCTTGACAATTACACGCAGCAACTTACATAAAAGAGTGGCAGACAATTAAAAGATACATAGATAGATTTTGACTTAGCTCTTTTTTTGTTATTCATGTGAGCGAGTCTGATAGTCATGGTGGGTGTCGTGGGGTCACAGATGTTTGCTTGCTTAAGCTGGCGAGCCCCAGATCATAATTTTAATTTTGACTTAGTTCATTTTTTTTTTTAATGAAACTTTGAATTAACACCTACTTATGTGGAACTTATAAATGAAAATTTTCTTGTTGTAAAATTGTGAATTTGAGGTCATAGTGGATGTGCCTGTAGTATTTCGGTGAATTTTTCAGAGTTAGGATGAATTTTTGGTGAATTTTGGGTTTGGAGGTCTTGTGGCTCGGACTAGGTGCTGAGCACAAAAGTCAAGCAACCATGTCCAAGTTGGGAGGTCCTAGATACCAAGTTTGGGAATTGAGTGCGATGTATTTTTGGTGATGTTAAATTAGTGAATAAGAAAGGAGAGGAAAAAAATAAAAACGAAAATTCAAAAGTTAGAACTGAAATGCTGTTTTCATAAATAATGGTTTGAAAAGAAAATTGAAAACTGCTAATAAATATTTCTTCCATGTTATTTATTTTCAAAAGAACTGAAAATAAAATGTTTAAAGTTGAAAAATGGTTATCAAACTAGCCTAAAAAATACTTAATTGCAAATAGCAAGTTATGATTTAATGCCAAAGCGAAATTCTGTTTCAAGGACATTGCAAATCTGCAAGCCTCTATCTAAAAGAATAGTCAGTGTTTATTTTATTACATTATTTAATTTTGTTATTTAATTTATTGTTTAACTTAACTGTTAAATTATTATTAGTGTAATACTGATTGTTGATTTTCCAACAAATGCCACTGGAACATTTATCTTGAGGTCTTTTTATAGACATCAAAAAGGTAATTGGTGGAAGATTGAGTGACCATAGATGTTTGTGCAAATAATCTCACTGGAGAATATTCGCTTCTAGATCCTTCAACCTTTGATCTTCCTGCTCTCTCTTCCTCGATTCCTGTAAAAAAGATTGGAGTAAATAGACCACACCCGGGGGGTGTTGACCAAAGGCCCTCCAATGCCTAAGTCAGTTCAAGTGTTTATAGGAAAACAATAGCTAAGCAAAGGGTACGAAATTGTATGTATGGTGTGAACTGGGCGGCCGGACCCGTGTGTGGTGCTCGGAGCCGTGTGGAGAAAATATGGAGAGTGGAGAGGGAGAAAGAGCTCCGAGTATTTTTCTCGAGTATTTGGAGTAGGTTTAGATCTACCTTGAATGATGAATGAAGTCGTCTATTTATAGGAGCCTCGGGGCTAGGGTTTCGTAGAGAATAAACTCTTATTATGATGAGTTATTCTTTACCCAAATTCGTAGGGATTGAGTCGGACTTGATTATATCTCTTTATTGGGATAATATCTGAATTAATGATATTATCTTCTCTTTATTAGGATAATATTTGAATTAATGATATTATCTTATTAAATAAAGATAATATCATATTAATTAAGATATTATCCCAATTAATTAATTGGCCAAATTAATTGGTTCAATTAATTAATTTAAGAGATAATCTTCTTTTCCACGTGGTGTGCCGTGATTGGAGACAAAAATATTTGCTTCCACAAATGCCCCTCAGCTTCTGCATGGCGCTTGTGTGGCATGTAGGAGATGAAATTATTTTTCGGGCTCTCCAACTATATCTGGACTTTGTTCTATGAGTTGGACCCCTTTTGCAGATCGAATTCCCAGTTGGAGTAGGCTTCTGAATGCTCTTGGAGTTGGGTTCCTAGTAGGAATGGGCTTGTGATTCCTTTTTGACCTAGGATGCCCAACTTGTATAAATGCAGGGTTTCTCTTCACTCTTCTTCACATTGCAAACTTAACTTCTCTACTTTCTAGCTTGAGAGAGATCTTGGAGAATTTGTACTGCTTGTTGAAGAGATGAGTTGCCTTGCATCCCAAGGTAAGTCAAGAACAAATATTTTTTCTTCGTCTTCTCTTTTTAGCAGCGAGGACCAACTGGGTGGGACCAGGCTGGCTGTCGTCGTGACTGCCAGTCAGAGATGGTTGGAGCAGCGGTGGTCGCTGGTGGCTGCTGAGCGAGTATCGTGAGGAAGTTGGTGGTCTGCCCCCTACCCAGGATGTTGAGAGATGGAAGCAAAATGGTCCATACTCTGATGATCTGCCGGCTGGGCAGGAGGATTGTTTTGCCAACCCCCCATAAATAGGAAGACTGATGTCAAGTCTTCAAGAAATGAAGTTGCAACTTTGTCGGCAAAGGATGTGTCCCCGTTGAGGAAGAAGCCAAGGATCTCTTATGCTAAGAAGACTTAAGTAGAAGCTATTCCCCTGTCATCAACTAGGGTTAAACATCTCGTTGGTGCAGATAACAAGAAGATTGGAGGTATGCGCAACATTCGGGATGTTCCATTCAAGCCTCCTGTAGACAAGCTTGGAGACTGTGATATGCTCCGCGAAGTAGTCCACTCACGAACTTGTTCACCTGCTAAGAGGAAAAGAGATGATGATATTGCTCTCCGAGGTTCGAGTCGTCTGCACAAGTATGGATAGATCAAACTGGGAGGACTGCTCATCCGCCCAACCATTGATGTGATTAATTGCAAGTAGACAATATCGCTCAAATTAATATAGTAGTAAGTAGAGTATCGTTCCAACAGGGATCAAATAATCTATTAAATACAAGAGTGATTTATTTCTAATTATATTTGAATTAAACGAAAAGAGAATTATGATGATTAAAATCTAATTAAGCAGAGAAAATAAATTGAGATTAAGGAAATAATGTAAAGTATGAAAATAAAGATGATAAAGCACTAGGGCACCGATTTCACCAAGCTAATCCCACCCAAATCCTTCTAGCTTATTAGTTCTAATTGCCTAACATGCTGATAATCGTTTTCCCTTACCTCACTAATACTCTCTTCCGAGTTATATCAGTTGTATTCCTTACAGTCAACCCACTCTATTCCTAGTTATGGATTTAGATAGCTAAGAACCCATTAAGATTTGTGGAAAACAATAAAGATTACACAAACCATAACCTAGTCTTCCGAGTCGGCTATGTAATTTATGGTACTTGTTACAAGAAGCTATTTACTAGGAATCTCCTTCCGGTCTCAACCTAATTCTTCCAATCATGCAATTAGTGGCCAATTAATTGAAAGCATTAAGAACGGTAACAAGCACTCAACATGTATAGATAAATAAAATTAACAATATCAAAGAATTTGAGTATTCATAGCTAGGCTACATCGTAGCCCTAGTGATGGTCCTTTGAACAATGACCTAAACTTCCTATTTATAAGACTCCTAGAAATCCTAACTAAGGTATAATTACAATTGTTATAAAAGTAGGATTCCTTCTAAAATAGGGTCTTCTTTATTTCTTCTTGTTTGACTTGATTAATCTCCAATCTTCATCTTCTTGCCATTTTTAGCACACTTTCTCCTATTTCCACAGTTCCTTCACAAATCTCACAAAACCAATTAAAACAACCAATTTAACCCAAGAAAATTAACAAATAAATAAGTAAACGAGGCATAAAATATATATAAATTATAGGCTTATCAAATACCCCCAAACCTATCTTTTGCTAGTCCTCTCAAAACTGAAAATCAAAAAAATAAAATAAAACAAACAAACTAAACTAAACCACTTTCGCAGGTAATCTCGATGGCACTTAGCATGTGCCACAAGCCTTTAAACCTCTAGGTGTCCCTAGCAAGAGGAGTTGTGTCTCCTGAGAGTTTACCAGTCATGACACCCACAAACGCTCCTTGCAAAACAAATTCGTTAAAGCAATACTTCCAACAAACTAATAATAACCAATGAATGTCAATCACAATTCAAAAACTAAAGTTATGCCACTACAAATAAAATGCACCATAGTGTAAGTGTAAAGCCAATACTCCAAGTACTCGAACTTAAAGATAACCACACTTGGCATGTGTACAAATTCGCCTCGACTCTAGGCCTCACTGGATAACTCTCAATTTTCTCACAGAACCTAGGGTTGCACTCTTAGCCAGCATATGTGAATGGAGTTAGGTAAAGAAATCAAAATGTAAGACACATATGCATCCAAAATGAATAAAAGGCAATTTCTGAAAATAGATCTCATGGACAGGAAATCAAATACTAAGAACCACAGATGAAGTACATACCTCCACTTCCGAGTAAGAAGTCCCCAAAGATCCGTTAGGTCTTTACTATGGTTGTAATGAGGGGCTAGGTTATGGGTTATGAAAGAAGGATAGGAGATACTAGAACTTGAGACATACCAAGGCATTTATCGTGTCATAAGGCTTGGCTCTTCAAATTTATTTCACAAAGGCGTCCAGGATTTTTGATATGCTTCACTTTTTTTCTTGTTCTTTTTCTCTTTTTTTTTTTTTTTTTAATATATATCTTCTTTTTTTCTTTTTCTTTTCTTTTTCTTGAACTTTGAGCACATATTTCCTCGGTACACTCCACCTCTTTTGTTGATGTAGAGCTTAACCTTCATCCTTGTCTTCATGTGTCATGGCATATCCCAAGTTATAGGGTATGGCTAAAAATAGGGTGAAAAGGGTAAGGAAATATTGTGGGTGATGAAATAAAAGGCTAAGTGTTTGGCTTCAAAGGGTTGATGGCACACACAATGGGTAGGACATGAGGCTTTATTTAGTGGTTAGAACATGCATAGCCTAACATCATCTCTCAAGGTCCATCCACTCAAAAGTGAAAGCATAAGATTATTCATACAAATGAGAAATTAGTTCTTAGTATTCAATTCAAAAGCCTAATTGAGATCAATCTAAATAAGAAAGAAAGAAAATAGTGTATAAGAATAATTCCCAATACTCTCTCAATAAATGGCAATTTGGCTCAAGTATCTCACAATGGTAGTCTCCCCTATTTCTCCACAATCATCCAACTATAGCTACCCTGTCCATCAAAATACTTGAAGTATGGCTATGTGAAGTGCTATAATTATGATGCATAAACGTTCATAGCAACACTTTAGTTAAAGAAATATTATCAAACATTACATATACATCACTATTAGTAAGAGAAAGTACAGGCTTTAACAAAGTTTTATTTTTTTTCAAAAGTTAAAGGAATTTTGTGATTTGCAAACAAATATGCATGAATTTATGAGTTCTAATTTCTTAGGAATAAAGAAATTTCATCAAAAGGAAGAGGACACACCTGGAATATCTCCTAGAAACCTCTGATCACGAATGGAATGGATCGTAATTGATTTGGAATGAAATTAGAAAATTCTGAAAAATTGACCTTTAGTGACGAAAAATCTGATGAACACCGTCGCTGAAAATCCTTTAGCAACGAAAAATCTGATGAACACCGCCGCTGAAAACCCTTTTGTGACGAAAAAGCTTCATATTTCTGGGCAAATTGCAGCTAGCCTTTTTTTGGGTTTTAGGCCACTTTTTTAGCTTCCAAACTTCCTAAAACGTCATGTAAACCACTTGAGACTCCCAAACCTGTTTCAAATCATCATAATAACCATTCTAAACATGTTGATGGCTTCAAATTTACCTGAAAAACATCAAAAAAGAAAATAGGCAAAATTTTTGATTTTGACCAAAATAAGAACATAATAACCTCTTTTACTATTTTCTGGGTTTTAAAGTCATATAATGACCAAAACAACATCTATAACACATCTGCAACATGTTTGCAATCATCTTGGGGCTAGAAAAATTCAAGAAATGTTCTTTGAAACACAAAATCCTTTCTTTGGAACATAAAATCTGTTTTTTTTATTTATTTATTTATTTATAAATTTTAAATTTTTTTTTTTATGACTTCAAACTCAAATAACAACATAAACAACAAAATTCCACACCCCCAAACCTAAACTAAGCATTGTCCTCAATGTTTAAAGTAAATGCATGTAACGATTAGTAAAGGCATAGAGAAATAATTTTAAAAAAAATTTAAAAAAAATGAAAAGAAAGGAACGAAGGTACCTAGTTGGGTTGCCTCCCAACAAGTGCTTGGTTTATAGTCCCTAGCCCGACTTTTGGGATGATTATCACCCAGGATCATGGAGAGCGAAGGTCTCCTTTTGTTGATTGCAATTTTCTTCTAAGTATCTTTGCAAAGTGAAGGTTGGTGCAGCAATGGTGCTTGGGACGGCCTTGGTTTTCAATGAGTTCACCATTTCGAGCACGTGTGGCTCTTCTACTACCTCTATCTCATGAATCAAATTTGCTTTTAGTGGATCATTTGGGTGGTCCGCCATGAATTGTGGTTGAACAACATGATCTACTGCTTCTAAATGGAAACAATACTCTGAATCAATGGGATACTTGGTTGCATCAAAAACTTTGAATTCCACCTCTTGATCGGCATCTCATAGGATCAAAGAACCTTTTTCTACGTCAATTATCATTCTTCCCGTAATGAGAAATGGGCGGCCTAAAATAATTGGAGTGTCGACATCTTCTTCCATATCCAAAACTATGAAATTAGCAGGGAATATGAATTTATCCACCTTCACTAGTACATCTTCAAGGATGCCGTGAGGATATGTAAGTGATCTGTCCGCCATCTGCAAAGAAATATTAGTTTTCTTAATTTCCCCCAAACCAATTCTTTTAGCTACAGACAAAGGCATTAAATTAATACTAGAACCTAGATCACACAATGCTCTTTGAAAAGAAATAGTGCCAATGGTGCACGGAATAGAAAAACTCCTTGGATCCTTTCGCTTAGGTGGTAATTGCCTTTGTATTGCTGCACTGCACTCCTCTGTCAATTTCACCGTCTCTGTATCGTCCAAACGTCTCTTTTTGCTTAAGATGTCCTTAAGGAACTTTCCATAGCTCGACATTTGGTCCAGTGCTTCACCAAATGGAATGGTAATTTGCAATTTCCTAAAAATTCCAAGAAATTTGGAGTATTGTGCATCCTTCTTATTTTTCTTCAAGCGTTGTGGAAAAGGAATTGGTGGAACATAGGATTTTGGGGTGAGATTTGTGGATGCTTACTCGTTGGTCTAAGAAGAAAAATTCATTGCATGTGTTGCTGAATTTTCGGTTGAGCTTAAGGCGGCTGGTAGGCTATTTTCTTCAGCTTTTTCCGTATCTCTCAACTGTTTGTGGTGCTTTCCTAAGTCCAAATCTACAGCAGTTTTGATGGGTCTCCCATTTCGAAGTGTAATTGCCTTCGCATGCTCTTGATTTTTTGGATTAACCTCGGTTTGGCTTGGCAATACTCCTTGGCTTCTTTCACTCAATACAGTAGCTAGTTGGCCTACTTGCACCTCCAAGTTCCGAATAGAAGCGCTCTGATTCTGAAGTTGGGTTTTGGTTTCAGTCATAAATTGGGTGGTAGACATAGTTAACTGAGTAAGAGCATCTCCCAAATTTATTTTTTTCTCTTGAGGTGGAAAACCAAGTGGTGGTTTTTGGACATTCTGAGTATTGCTCCATGAAAAATTGGGGTGCCTTTGCCATCCCGGATTGTATGTGTTGGAGAATGGATCATTGCTAGGACGTCTATAGGTATTCACCATATTGGCTTGTTCTTGCAGAAATTCTGGAAAATCAACCCCATGAGGACAAGATATGGTGGCATGACCGAGAACAGCACAAATGGAGCAAATCTCTTGTGTTGGTGCTCTCCCATTCATAGCAAGCAAGGCGTCCAATTTACTGGTTATAGTGGCAACCTGCTCTTTAGAAGCAAAAGCATTAGAACTACCAATTTCATAAATTCCAGCACGCTTACCTCTTGTATCAGAATGCTGTGTTTCAATTGCTAGTGTATCAAACAAAGTTTGACATTCAGTTGGTGTCTTGTTCTTAACAGATCCACCTGCATAGTTATTCACTGCAGCCTTACTCGAAACGATTAGTGCCTTATAAAAAATACGCATGAGAACTAGAGTAAGCAAACCATGGTGAGGGCACTGTATTAAAAAATTATTGAACCTTTCCCAAGCTTCTGAAAATGACTCATCGGTCTGTTGACTGAATTGCATGATTTTATCCCTTAGTGCATCAGTTTTCTGAGTTGAAGAGAATTTCTCCAAGAACTTGTTTTGAACCTCTGTCCAGCTAGTCAATAATCCAGGCCTTAAGGAGTTTAGCCACATCTTAGCTTTATCTTTCAGTGTGTAGGAAAAGACTTTCATCCTGAGATGTTCTTCGGTGACTCCCTCTGTCAAAGCCATGTTAGAAACCATGTTAAAAATATCTCTAATATGAGTTAAAGGATTTTCATAACTTAATCCATGAAAAGAAGGCATCATATTAAAGTGGATATTTTTTAATTCAAAATTCCTAGCAGCTGCAGGGAGAACGATGCTTAAAGGTGACGTCGGAATTGTCGGGATATCAAGGTCTCCCATTGTTTCATTTTGTACAAGGGCCATCTCTTCTTCTTCTTGTTGATTCTTCTTTTCTCTATCTTGTTTTTGACTCTTACGAATTGCTCGAAGCTTTTGTTCAATCTCAGGTTCTAATTCAACTAGTTGGCTAGTTGAAGAGCAGGTACCAGTCATTCACCGTATGCTCATAAACGAAGTTGTTATACCTGCAAAACAAGGACAAAGGATTGTTTATGAAACGACCTGATCCAATTTCCACTTTGGAATCCGGGTCGAAACCTGTTTAAAACTGACACCTGGTGACTGTGGTTCATAAATGACCAAAATGCCCTGAAAACAGTAACACAACTGAGGGACTCTGATTCGTGGCTGCACTTGATAACTGTAGGCTGCCTACGTACCCTTTCTGAGGGATCAAGCCACACGTAGTTCTTTCTCTGTTCCGGACCTGTAACTGGTTTGTTTTACTGTAAACCTCACTCTAGGGCTGATCTTTCTGGAGTATCCGGGACTCCGTTTTACGATCTGTCAAATACCATACGATCCTGGGAAAGTCTAGATTAACATACTTGGAAATAACTACAATCCAACAGTTCAAACGTATTGAACCCGGAAATCGCACAGTAGGAGAGATCCGTTCGGGGTTCAAACGATATCCGAATTAAGTTCCGTGAAATCCCACGCGCTCTTGAGGACTAGGAGATCATTCTAGGACTGGCTGTGGTCCCCACCCTGTTGCCCACGCGCCGCCACAAGCGCTGGTAGCGCGTGGTGCCTAAAGCGATAACGCTTCGCCGGAAAATATCAACATCTCGGCTCAAGACTCCTATCCTAGGTAAAACATCCTATTTGGAGCCACTTTTGTTCTTGGACCTACCCCAAAAACTGGCCGGAAGTGGCCGGAATCTCAACCCGAAATTCGGCTAAACTTTGGATCCAAGATCGAGTTATCTACGCTAGCAATTTCTGAAATCCTACCCAACCAGCAGCTAGGGCTCGAGAAATAGATGAGTTTCCATACCTGGATCACCAGAAATGGTGGCCGGATGACGGAGAACGAGCCGGCGAAAGTTTACGAAAGAACTGTCGAACACCGCCTATTTCGCGGCTCTTTCCGGCCACTATGGCGGCAGATAGAGGCGGCGAAGGGCTGAAGTTAGAAGAGGGATGATTGGTGGTTCGTCTGGCACTGGTCTTGCCTGAATCGGGGGTCGGAGCTGAGAGAAAACAGCTCCCAAAGTCGGCTCGTCCTCTCCCCGAAAACCAGAAAAATCTGGGTTTATAAAATCTGAACTTCGAAATATTTACGGTTATGCCACTGAACTTCTTTTGATCGTAACTCCTTCGTTACAATTCCGATTTGAGTCCACTACATGTCTACGAACTCGTTTCGTCGCGCTCTACGTAACGGTACAACTAAAATCCCCAAATTCCTTCCCGGTCAAAAAGTCAACTTTTAAACTAATAAAATATTCTAGGGGTATTTTTGTCTTTTTCTCAAATAAATTAATAATTAAATATTAATTTTGGGTTTGGGTTATTACAGTTTAAATAAGGAGAGAACAATAGAATTAAAGAAGGAAATAAACCCAAACAAATTAGGAAAAGAAACTTTAATTATAAAACCCAAAGGAAATTAGAAAGAAACTTTAATTGTAGAAGGAAAAGAAATTTGAATGGAAAAAGGAACTAGAGAGCTGCTTGTTTCCTTTATGAAGCTCCGTTTCTAATCCTTTGGCCTTGCTTTGTGCTGTTCTCTCTCTTTTCGATTTTTTTTTTTTTGTTGCAACAGCCCTAAAATAATAAAAAACAAAAAACAAGAAACAACAATCCAATAAAGTGAAATAGGAATCAAAGTGAACTAAAGAAAAATAATGGAAATAAAAATTTAACTACTTAAATATTCAAAGTAGAACTAGAAAAATAAAACGCACTAATATTAACAGATTAAGTCAATCCCCGGCAGCGACTCCAAAATTTGATGTGATTAATTGCAAGTGGACAATATCGCTCAAATTAATATAGTAGTAAGTAAAGTATCGTTCCAACAGGGATCAAATAATCTATTAAATACTAGAGTGATTTATTTCTAATTATATTTTAATTAAACAAAAAGAGAATTATGATGATTAAAATCTAATTAAGCAGAGAAAATAAATTGAGATTAAGGAAATAATGTAAAGTATGAAAATAAAGATGATAAAGCACTAGGGCACCGATTTCACCAAGCTAATCCCACCCAAATCCTTCTAGCTTGTTAATTCTAATTGCCTAACATGCTGATAATCGTTTTCCCTTACCTCACTAATACTCTCTTCCGAGTTATATCAGTTGTATTCCTTACAGTCAACCCACTCTATTCCTAGTTATGGATTTAGATAGCTAAGAACCCATTAAGATTTGTGGAAAACAATAAAGATTACACAAACCATAACCTAGTCTTCCGAGTCGGCTATGTAATTTATGGTACTTGTTACAAGAAGCTATTTACTAGGAATCTCCTTCCGGTCTCAACCTAATTCTTCCAATCATGCAATTAGTGGCCAATTAATTGAAAGCATTAAGAACGGTAACAAGCACTCAACATGTATAGATAAATAAAATTAACAATATCAGAGAATTTGAGTATTCATAGCTAGGCTACATCGTAGCCCTAATAAAAGAAATTAGTTCATGAAGGACTTATTGAGAATCATGATGGTTGGTGAAGACATGGAAGGCACCAAATTCTCCAAGTAGAATGCCAAGGTTGCGCAAGCTTTCTTCGTATTCTCCTTTGGATATTTAGGCTATGAGTAAGAATATGGAGGATGATGGGTGATGGGTGATGGTCCTTTGAACAATGACCTAAACTTCCTATTTATAAGACTCCTAGAAATCCTAACTAAGGTATAATTACAATTGTTATAAAAGTAGGATTCCTTCTAAAATATGGTCTTCTTTATTTCTTCTTGTTTGACTTGATTAATCTCCAAGCTTCATCTTCTTGCCATTTTTAGCACATTTTCTCCTATTTCCACAGTTCCTTCACAAATCTCACAAAACCAATTAAAACAACCAATTTAACCCAAGGAAATTAACAAATAAATAAGTAAACGAGGCATAAAATATATATAAATTATAGGCTTACCATCACGATGGAGTTGTTAAGTCACGATCAGTCAAGCGTGGAATTGATTAAGCATTGTTGGCTCCATTGGAGGTGAGGATGGCGGCGGCTACGAAGGCGAGAGAGTCATCTGCCCTGGGGAAAGGTCTTCTACAACATCAGCGGCTGATTCCAAGGTGGACAAGTCCAGTCCTGGAGGGGATGTAGAAGTGTCTAATCTGCTAAAGACGAACTTCCAGTCAAGCCTATCTCATTGCTTCAAGTTGGTTGATCATATCCATCAGGCTGGCGATCTTGATACTTTTTCATGTCTTTCCTTGGAAAAACAAAGGGAAGCAACATTTCATCTGCTTCAAAAAGGAGTACTTTTTGTTGTTGAGCCCATTTAGAACTCGTCTGTTGTTGTGCCCTCTTCTACTCAGCTCAGTGAGTTAGAGAAGAAGAATGTCGAGCTAGTTAGCAAGCTTTCTGCCGAGCAGACCAGTTATGAGAAGAAGACGTCTGATTTGAGGGCGATGATATCTGAGCTGATGAGTTCTCTTGCTGAGAAGGATTTCGAGCTTAACTCTTCTACTGTTGACTTGACTTGTCCAAAAGATGCTTACTTCCATCTTGAGTGCAAGAGTGCCGACATCTCTTATAGCTATGACAAAATTTTGGCTAGATTTCGCGCCTATCATAAGTCTGCTAAAGAATCCAAGTCCGAAGCTACCATGGATGCTTACAAGTTGGGCTACTTGGACTGCACAAATGGAAATGATCCCTTCTATGCCATTAGAGATGAAGACATCGAGATGTTCTGTCCTAACTTGCTCCGTGTGCAAAGTAAGTAGGTTAATGTTGTGAACATGGAATGAGCTGAAGAGCGGGTGGCTGAAGAGGCGGTAGCTGAAAAGGATGGAGCAGAGGAGGACGCAGCTGATGGGGTGGTGGCAGACGTCATAGATCAGGCGTGTGGAGCTACTGAGGCGTGTGAAGTTGCTGAGAACGTGGCTGATCAGGTGGACGCTGAAAAGGCGGTAGATTAGGGATCTCGTGCTAGCGTTTCGGAGTAGATGAAGACTCTTTTATTTCTTTTCAGCTTTTGTAGTCTACTTTTTGTTTAGAATAATTGGTCTTATTTGACTATCTTCTTTTTGTTTGAACTTGGCCGGTTGGTCACTTTGCTATAGAAATTTTAGTTATAATTTTTTTCAACTTCAATTTGCATATTGTCTTGTGAACTGCTTGAGTAACCGGCTAGTGTCTTGGATGAACATTTCCCTTAGGATTTTGGCAAAAGCCAGGGTCCCCCTTGAGGGACTCCGAGCGTATTTTGCATTTTTTGGAAAACGCTTTAGGACACTTCTGGTCATTGCCCTGCGTCTCCATTAGGACACTGCTTATGGACAACTGTACGACTATCATGCCTCCCTTAGGAAACGGATAGGAACTAGATACCTCCCTTAGGAAATTCTTGGCTCACCTTGTGTATCCCTTAGGATGCTTTTTTGCGGGCTACTTCTCTTAAAGGACGCTTCTGGTCGTTGACCTACGTCTCCCTTAGGACGCTGCTTATGAACAACTGTATGAGTATCCTACCTCCCTTAGGAAACGGATAGGAACCTGGATAACTCCCTTAGGAAATTCCTGGCGCACCCTGCAACTCCCTTAGGATACTACTTTCAGAGATGCGTCTCCTGAAGGACGCTTCTAGCCGTCGCCCTATGTCTCCCTTAGGATGCTTTTTATGGGCAACTGTTTGACTATCCTGCCTCCCTTAGGAAACGAATAGGAACCTGGATACTTCCCGCAGGAAGTATGGAGACCTCATTTTAAGAAATTCCTGGTGCACTCTGCTTCTCCCTTAGGATGCTACTTTGCAAGCTGCATCTCCCGAAGGACGCTTCTGGTCGTTGCCCTGCGTCTCCCTTAGGACGCTTTTTATGGGCAACTATATGACCATCATGCCCCCTTTAGGAAACGGATAGGAACCTGGATACTTTCCAGAGTAAATTCCTAGCGCATCCTGCGTCTCCCTTAGGAAGCTTCTTTGTAGGCTGTGTCTCTCTAAAGATGCTTCTGGTCGTCGCCCTGTATCTCCCGAAAGACGCTGTTTATGGGCAACTGTTTGTGTGTGTGTGTGTGTGTTTTTTTTTTTTTTATGGCACAGTCTGGAATTTGCAATACTTGCTTCTCTTCTTTAGAAATGTGCATGGCTCAGTCATCTGTTGGGGACTGAGCAGGTATAAGGAAGTGTTATGGATAATATCTTTGGAGGTGGCAGGCATTCCATTATCATGGAATCCCCTTCCCTTTCATGGTGTCAAATGTATAGCTTCCTCTACCCCCGAACCAGCTGATCACGTAAGGGCCTTCCCAATTGGGTTTCATCTTTTTAGACCCTTGTCTTTGTGTAGTGATGAAGGTCTTTCTTAGCACAAGGTTGCCTAGTTGAAACAGTCTAATCTTGGCTCTTTTGTCGTAATAAGACTTCAACCGCTGTTAATAAGAGGAGACTTGGACAATAACCTTCTTGCGCTCACCTTTAAGTAAGTCAAGGCTGAGCCTCATCTGCTCAGAGTTTTGCTCAATACAGCCCACTTCATTGCCTATGGAGGAGACAGTGACGTGAGGAAGAATGATTGCTTCAGTTCCATAGGCGAGGGAAAACGGGGTTTCGCCAGGTGATCTCTGCTTGGTGGTGTGATAAGCACATAGCACTCCAGGAAGCTCATCTACCCATTTCCCTTCAGCGCCTTCTAATCTCGTCTTTAGACAATTCAATATTATTTTATTGGATGCCTAGCCTGGCCATTGCCCTGAGGATATCTCGAGGTAGACAGTTACTGCTTGATGCCATATTTTTTTGAAGAATGCAGTGATCTGCTTGCCGATGAATTGTGAGCCATTGTTGGTAACTAGTGATTGTGGGCAGCCAAAATGGCAAATAATGTTTCTCCAAATAAATCGTTCCACATCGGCTTCTTTAGTAGATGATAGAGGTTCGGCCTCGAACCATTTAGTATAGTAATCAGTGGTGACGATCATCATTTATTTCTTGGCAGGTGCCGTTGGCATAGGGCCCACTAGGTCGATGGCCTATTGCATGAAAGGCCATGGACTGTTCTGCAGATGTAGATTTTGGTGAGCAAGTTAGGAACCAGTTTGTACTGTTGGCCGCGATCACATCTTTTGACATATTTAATGGAGTCATGGTGTGTAGTTGGCCAGAAATAGCCTATGTTTAGAGCCTCCTGGGCGAGTGACCTGCCCCCAAAGTGGTTGCCACACTCGCCGTCATGAATTTTGCAGAGGACCTCAAGTGTTTGAGGGAATTTTATGCAAGTGAGATGAGGGCCGGAGTATGAACTGCGAATGAGCTTGTCGCCTTGCATGTAGTATCTCACTATTTTCTGCTGGACCTTCCTAGCTTCGGACTTATCCATTGGCAGATTTCCATTCACTAAGTAGTCGATGATGGGGTTTTCATCGATTTGCATTGAGTCGATTGGCTCTATTTCTTCGATGCTTGGCCAGTCAAGGTGTTCGACTGGGATTGAGTGTCTGAACTGGGTATCCAGTGCTGATCCTAGGCTCACCAACGCATCTGCATGAGTGTTCTTTGCCCGTGAAACTTGTTGGATGGTGAAAGTAGGGAATTCTTTGAAAAGTCCTTGGACTTTGTCGAGGTACTGGATCATTCTTGGATGTTTTTCCATGTACTCGCCTGAGGCTTGATTTGTGATCAGCTGGGAGTCTGAGTACATGGTCAATCTCTTGATCGACAGTTGTTTTGTTAGGGGCACTCTTGCAAGCAATGCCTCATATTCTACCTCATTGTTTGAAGCAGAAAAGCCTAGTGTGATGGCTTGTTCAAATAAAGTTTGTGGGAGAATATTTGCTTCTAAATCCTTCAACCTTCAATCTTCCTTCTCTCTCTTCCTCGATTCCTATAAAAAAAAATATTGGAGTAAATAGACCACACCTGGGGGGTGTTGGCCAAAGGCCCTCCGATGTCTAAGTCAGTTCGAGTGTTTATAGGAAAACAATAGCTAAGCAAAGGGTACGGAATTGTATGTATGGTGTGAACCGGGCGGCCGGAGTCGTGTCTGGTGGCTGGAGCCGTGTAGAGAAAATACGGAGAGTGGAGAGGGAGAGAGAGCTTGGGGTATTTTTCTCCAGTATTAGGAGTAGGTTTAGGTGTACGTTGAATGATGAATGAAGTCGTCTATTTATAGAAGAAGAGGCTAGGGCTTCGTAGAGAATAAACTATTATTATGATGAGTTTATTCTTTACCCAAATTTGTAGGGACTGAATCGGACTTGATTATATCTTTTTATTGGGATAATATCTGAATTAATGATATTATCTTCTCTTTATTAGGATAATATCTAAATTAATGATATTATCTTATTAAATTAAGATAATATCATATTAATTAAGATATTATCTCAATCAATTAATTAGCCAAATAAATTGGTTCAATTAATTAATTTAAGAGATAATCTTCTTTTTCACGTGGTAGATATTGAGGTAGGGTACTCTCCCAACTCCTATTATTATTATTTTCACATTTTGTTTGTCAAGTGTCTTTCCCAACTAAATGAGAACTGATTTTTTTCTCTGTTGAAAAATAAAACCGGCAAGTTTGGTGGATAAAGGTCCATCTTCATTTTTCACGTTGGAGCCAATTTTTTTATTTTGCATTTAATTTTTATCCAAACTCAGTTAGTACACATTTATTTTTATACAAATTTATAAATAAACCCAATCCTAGACATGTATTTATAAAAAAACCCAAGCACTATTTAAACATAGAAACACACCCAAAATCAACCCCAAAGTCAACTTTTTGGGTGTGTTTATAAATGGGTTTTGAGTGTGTGTAATGATGGGTTTTGGGTGTGTTTATAAAGTGTTTTGGGTGTTGGGTTTTTTTATAATTTCAACTTCCATTTTGGGTGTTTTAGTGAAACTCCCTTATTTTTATGGGCTAACTGGATCCTTTAGAACACTAACAAAGTCAAACAAAATAGCCAAATTGAGAAAATAAAAACATAGTGATCAAAATTACATTTAATCCTTTAAAATATGATCGGCGTGTGATGAATTTGTTAACCTTGATATAAGGTAAACACTTTTTTTTTTTAAATATAAAAAAAATAGAATATATAAAAAAACACTCTTCATGTTTACCTCTAAATAAAAAGAATAATTTATTTGCAATCATCTTATAACTCAAGTAGTTAAAAATATTTATCCAAAATTCTAAATTTAATTTTCCCCTTCTTTAATATCATTTTTATATAATAAAAAAATAAGAGTATGGGACTGTTTTGACTGTGCCCGTACCCGTACATCACCATAACGAAGTCTCAGGTTTCCCACTCGGGCATTGACAATTTTCGTAGGTCTTATCGCATTGCAAACTCTGTAGCAATGGCCTTTGGAAGCGTGCATTCAAAATGTCAAACAGTGGACCGATCTAGTAGCAGCTCCCTATACGCGTAAACCTGCTTTTTGTTTGTTCATTTCGGATCCACCAACACATGAACAAAGATAGAGATAAGACAACAAAACAAACTTATGATGTGATTCTTTGACTCAAGTCGACTTGAGAGAAACCAACACCGTCATTGTACATGTGGGAGCAAATTACAAATGTCCATGTCACCATCAACGTGGATACATATACACCAAACACGAAGTCCACTCACTGATATGGTTTTTGGAGACTTATAAATAAATCCAAAATGGGTACAATATTTATAAAGAATGACAAAATTAAAGTGGTTGAACAGTAATGCCCTTATTCATTTCTAGATTTCTTAGGGGATCCTAGCTGTATGAAACTGAAATCTTTCTTCTTTTCATATGTTGCTGCTGTATGGAGCCAAGAAATTTGGCGGCTGTTTTGCTGGATGGATTCTTCACGTGGTCTTCATGCATCCATCCTGTTATCTATGTTGTGTAGCTCTTCTTCTCCTAAGCTATTCCAGTATGAGTTGTCATTATCTTCTGCTGTAATCTGTTCTGCTATCTGATTGTAGATTTCGTCAAAAACTTTTGCTCATGTAGTGCCTGTATTTATATATATCATCTGGTCTCCTGGATGTGGATTCTGAATACACCTTGATAAACTTGGACTGGTACAGGAGGGTCAGACGATCATCATTAAATAGTTGTTGCTCGGCTATTATTGCTCCTCTGTATTGTTGGAGGCGTATATAAAAATCCTCCTTATAAACTTTTTAAGAAATTTAATCCTAAGATAAAGGGATATGATCTTACTGGGGATATAAAGGTTAAGGGTAAATTAAACTATTGTCTTTCTATCCTAATTGGTATATTATTAATACAATGTGTTAAGTATACAGGTCTTGTATCAAACTGTATGATTCTTACTGGTCTAGCTAATTTTTGCCTATATTGTTCTGGCACTAACTCTTCTTTTATTACATTTTTTGTGCTTCCTGTATCTATCATAGCTGTTGTTTGAATTTTATTTTCTTTCGACAATTCTAACTCACAATTAATTGTTATTAATGAACTAGTCTTTTGTTTCTCTATACTAGGGCAATTATTCTTTTGATTATCTATTTCAACTGTATGTATTTCTATTGGTCTATTATTAAAACAAGGTTTACAATAAACTATTGTCTTAGTGTAATATTTTTCTACCACTACTTTCTTACTTGGATTACATTCTTGAGGCCATCCTAAATTAACATATTTAAATTCTTCATGCTCTGTTTGTTCTTCAAACATACACGTATGTTCATCTAATTCACTATCGGAATTACTAAAGTAATCTAATTCTGATTCTGAGTCTAAGGCATTAACACTACAAATACTTTCATTATCACTTAGGTTATCATCTAGACTATAGATTGATTCTAAGTCCTCATCATCCTCTAATTGAAATTGCTCAATTAATTGTAATTTTTCTCTAGGTTGTTT